>VDFB02322867.1:0-82917 GCA_007258455.2 Sequoia sempervirens
CATGGTGGTCCACTGTGCTGAAAATGGCATGGATCGAGAATGTCTGGACATCAAATACTGACCTACATGACCATCAGATATCCTAGTGGTGGCAGCCGCAATGTCACCTACAGTTTCAATTGCTTCCTTTTGGGAAGCAACTACAACCTCATCTGTTATGGGGGCTAGAGTTGGGGTGAGAGCAGGAGACCTCTCACCAACCAATGCTCTAAACATTGGGGCTGGTCTATCTGCTCGACGATAGGTAGGCCTATCAACAATCCTGCCACGCCCCTGACCAACATATGGTGGAATGTCTAGGTAGTTAACTTTGAGGCCCAAATGAACCTTAGCATACAATTGCTAAACAAAATATAATGGAATTTGGTCATTTTTTGGGTAATGACCATGTGCTATGAGAAATCATGGGTAGATCAATTTAGCCATAGCACGATCGACACATCTAGTGACCTGGTATCCCCTAACCTTACATACATTTTGATAAAAAGGAAAATAAGTGCTTTTTATCATTTCTTTGGTCACACTATCCTGTATTTGTTTAAGGGGAACATCACCATGTACTTCTTCCTGCATGCGGGAAAGAATAGCAACTACTCTATCTGGGGAATATGCACTAGTCCTCTCAAGTTCATCTCTTAGTTTTTTTAAACTATGTAATATTGACATACATGGTTCAGAATATATCCCTGGGTTTGCACCCTGTGCTAATGAGTCTCTCAATTTTTTAATCTCATTAGTGGTATTTGCAAACAAAGAATTTGGCTTAGGTGGAACATGATCTGCATTTTCCATGTTATATATATACAGTACACCTAAAAGAGCAGATAAAGGGAATGCAAATCTAAAATAGTTGTAATAATTCATCTACTCATCAATAATATTTTCATACCATTAACAAAAAAACATTCAACATCTATCATAGTTTTTAATAATTTCAAAACATTCAAATTACTAGATTGCACACAAAACATAATCTAAAATAGTTCTAAAATTTAATGGAGATGTGTCTAAAATTAAGAATTCACACTAGAATATCAATATTCTATAAGAATCTCATAAAGAGGATGAATTTAATGGAAGATAATATAAAATCCTCCATATGAGGTTGAATTTTATCATTACATTATGAGTGAATCATCTCAATTATATAGCCAACAACATAAAAAAATTATAGATTGGAAAGCAAAATAATCACACATTTATCATATTTTTATATGTATAAAGTTTAGATACCATCAAACTATTTAAACTTATAGATTGCATAAAGCTATAAATTGAATCGTTAAAACTAATTTATTAAGAATCAAATCTAATAAAGTTTGACTTCATATTGCATGTACTTGTTATAAATATCTCACTAATCCAACCATACATTTTATATATGTTAAAAAATATATAATTTAACAATTTATACAACTTCTAATTATGATAATAAATCTAGAATCAAACATGACCCAAATGTAGGATAAAGACAAGAATCTTAATCTATACCGTTATTTTGAGTTTGGTTTAATAGAAATTGAAAAAGTTTATAATCATGAAAAAAGCAATGAATAAACTAAGGATCATTTTAACAATGGTGAATTAGTGCCTAAAGATTGGCCTAAAAAATTATAATATTCAACATTCTCATCACAAATGATATATGAAAACTAAGGATCATTTGGTTATATATTTTCATAGATTTAAAATTTGAATATTTATTACTATAACATGTTCATTACAATTAGATTTTTAAATAATATTGTAATAATTTATTGTCTTTGAAATTTGTTTTGTGGATTTTAATGTTATTTTTTAAATTTAAGTTAGAGTAAGTAGAATCTAATGATCTAGACCTTAAAAAGATTCAAGTAATTTATGTTTGCCTTAAAATTACGATTATTGCTCGATTAAATAGATTATTAATTGTATTTAGATTTCAAAATTGGAAATACTTTAAAATTATAGAACCATATTATCCTTTGATACAAAAAGCTATGTCAAGGATTATTTGTATCTTCCTCATAATTATGTTTCACATATTTGTTAGAATTAAGTGTTGTACACCTTGCATAATGTTTGTATTGTTTTATTTATTATTATGTGTGTGGTGCACCTAGGGGTTTTCTAGGTGAATGTGCATCACAAGGAGTTATAATGTTGGGGCCACTTTGTTGTATGTAACATTGGGACATAATTGTAAAATGTAATTATTTAATATTGGGGAATAATAATAAAATAATAAAGTACCCAATATTAAATGTGGGGTCACATGATGTAGTATTTTTGGGTACATGGTTTATGTAATACCACTTGGTGGTTTTGTGGGAGCTTGTTTTTATAAAATCAACCACATGGGTAGTTGTTTAGGGTTGGATCAAAAGTTGGTCAAGGTTGGACAAATTGTTGCAGGTTAGCAGGTTGAGCTTGTGCATGTGTGAGGGTTTGAAGCATGGCATGGGATGTGTGGATTCATGCTTGGTCACATGGAATGCATGGATAGCTTGTGCTTCAAAAGTGTTCATGGAGTCTCTGCAGATGTATTGTAATGGGTTTTTTTCATTGCTGAATAATACATGGAGTGTGGATGCTTTTGGAAGCTGGGTTTTTCCCTCTTGAGGGTTTTCCCAGGGTATATTTTGTGTCATCTTTGATGGGTATGTTGTCTATTCTCTTGCATGTTGATGTTGAGTATTTTACTTGCATGTTTTCAGATTTGGGTTATGTGGAAATTGTCATTCTATGGCTGCATAGTTTCCTTACAAGTGGTATCAGAGCTTTGGTTATTGGATTGGATAACCCTAGGTTGCATGGGAGAATGAAAGGAATGGCAAGATATAGGGGTTTTGCAGGTGTTTTATTGCAGATCTGAGGGTTTAGGGTTTGCTGTTATGATGGGTTGTTTGCAGATTTGGGGTGTGAAAACTTTTGACAAAATAGGGTTTCTTGGTCATGCATTTATATGAGGGTTTTGGGGGTGAGCTTTCACAAATGACCTCCTGGGAAAAAATGGACCTCATGGTTGGATTCAGGTTGGTTGAGAGAGAAATTTTGACATATAACATGCCCTATTTTGGTTACAAATTTTTTTTTTACTCATACCCTTATTCGGTTGTACGGACGTCGAAGGTACAGTCGCAGAAAAATAAAAAATCGAAAAAAATAAAAATAAAAAATTCCGTTGAAATTATTCTACCTGCAAAATCAAAAACAAAAAAAATTAGAAAAAAGTTAAAAATCAAAAAATTGAAAAACAAAAAAAAAAATTGAAAAGGTTTGGGGGGTCCGTAGACCCCCCCGCCCTCGGCTGCCGCCGTACCCTGTAGGCGGCAGGGTGGCAGGCCCTGTCGGCAGGGTACTGCCGGCCGGTGGACGGGTGGGTACCCTGTCCGGCAGGGTACCGGCCTGCCACAGCCCATGCGTTTTAAACA
Organism: Sequoia sempervirens; assembly: GCA_007258455.2. Lineage (NCBI taxonomy): Eukaryota > Viridiplantae > Streptophyta > Pinopsida > Cupressales > Cupressaceae > Sequoia > Sequoia sempervirens. The sequence continues at coordinate 3,414 of VDFB02322867.1, forward strand.
AAAAAAATTCCCCCTGTAAATTTTTAATAAAATTTCTTTTTTTCAAAAATTCCGCCATTCATGCAAAATCCGCCGGAACTCAAATGAATATTAAGCAATATTTGATAATTGTGTCGGGTCCGTACGCAGGGGAGGAGAAAATTTTTAAATGAGAAATTAAGTTATATTTAAATGGATTTTGGAATCCGCCGCCCACCCACCATCGGCGCGCCACTGAAGAGCCACCTGAAGGTTGATTTACAACAGTTTTTTTCAAACGGGCATAACTTTCACCCAAGTTATCAATTTTTCGACTTCTTATAGTCGTTGGAAAGCTGGTTCCAAGCACTACACAGTGGTACAGGTTTTGTTCCATGATTTTGTAGTTTTGTTAGTGTTTTTCTTGGTTGAAGTCAGATGTTTATTTTAAGCTTTGAGAGGGCATATCGGGTGCATACGGAGTCGGATTTTGGACTTCGAGTAGTCAACGGAAAGCTTGTTCAGAGAACTACACAGTGGATCAGGTTTAGAGATATTTTGGCATGGTTTATTTGCTGTTTTATTCACCTAATCTGTTTATGGGTCTCTTTGACTATGGTGTTATTATGAGCTTATGGATTGTCGGATTTTGGTAATTTGATGATGGATTCATTGTATGCTTAGTTGTACATCTCAGTTTGTTCTATTTTTGACATGGTTATCAGCATGTATGTTGCATTGTTGTATTTACAAGTTGTGCAAAGTTGTAGGTGGTCTATACTTACTTGTTGCACCTATGACTTGGATATGGGTTGTCTTTGCCCATTGATATTTCAGTGTTGATGCATGATCAGTTTTAGTGGCTTGGTTTAGTCACTTGGTTTGTTGTTTTGGTTGTCATGTTGAGGAGGTGAGATGGTATTACCAGGTACAGTCATGATATGAGACCTATGTAGTTGACTATGATTATGCAGATATGTGGACACGGTTGGGTTGATTTGTTGGTATATTTGGTGGTGATCATGATGTCATGGATGTTTCTTGTGCATTAGAGACTTTGGCATGTTATGATGGTTTTATGCAGGTGCATTGTTGGTGGTGTTGGATTGGATCTTGATTCAGGTTGTGGCAGTGTATCTTCTTGGTTTGAGGAGATTGGTATCACGATGTCATGGATAGCTTGGTTACATGGTTCAGTGGGAGCTTGTGACAGTGATGGTTTGGCAGTGATGGATATGGTTTGGCAGTGTATCTTCTTGCTTTAGAGGATGGTTATCATGTTGTCATTGAGAGCTTGGATTCACAAGTTTTGTGTGAGCTTATGACAGTGTTGGTTTTGTGCATCATGGTGCCATGGGATTGCTCGGTATCATGGTTTAGTGGGAGCATTTGGCAATGATGTGGATCCATTGGTTATTATGGATGGTTGTCTTCAGCAAGTGATCTTTGGTGTCATGGAGGAGCTCTTGGATTCTGTGTGCTACAGTGAGAGTTCTTTGACATTAGGTGTTGGAGATGTTGAGGTATTATTTATGACTTGTTGGTTTTGACAGGTGATCCGTGGTTGTAGGATGGTTTTGTTATTATGTCATGGTATACTCTTGATTACTAGTTTAGAGTAGTGGCATGGTACATGTTATGATGATTTGAGCATGTGATCTTCTTTTGAGAGGATGTGAGATCATGGTGTCATATTTATGTTCCTGATTCTGCAGTTGGAGCTATGACTTTGGTCTTGGTTGGTTCTCTTTGTATTGAGTACATTGATCATTTGCTTGGTGTTTAGCATGGATTGATCGGTTACAGGTGCTCATGGATACTTGGAGACATAGGTGAGGCTTGGTGTTCTCTTGTGGTTAGAGACATGTTTTTGAGATGGTTACTCTTAATGAGATTTTAGCAGGAAGTTCGAGGGAGTCTACACCTTGGTTGGACGTGAGTTCAACATGGACCGAAGAGGAGAGTGTTCTTGGTTGAGTCATGATGACTTGGATATCCTGGAGGAGCATTCTCATTCCCCACTCTTGGTCTACTCGGTGGTTCACTTGAGAGGTATTGCCCATTATTCTTTCAGGTGCATTATGTTTATGCTTTGTCTTCTCATGGATATGGATCTTGAGCCATGGGTATTTGGTTTCTGGAGGGTTCATTTGAGGAGTGTTGGCATGTTTATCTCCTTGTACATGTTGGGTTTAGGAGATGGTTTATTGGGCTGATTTCCTTGGTTTGGGAATGATTACTTTGAGTTTGATCTTCTTGTTTTGAGATGTTTACATCCATGTTAGTTACATATGTTATGTTTGATCTTGGTGATTGGATGGATGGATGTGGTTATGGATTTTTGTTTTGGGGTGTTATGGAGGAGATCATAATTGACACAGTTGGCATTTAGAGGTGTGTGTGTAGGAGGACATGCTACAGGTGTTTGGTTTGTAGGTTTTGCTTATCATTGTGGATGTTCCTTGTACTACATGTTTACTTCTATGAGATGCTGGTGGTAGACTTGGTATGCCTTTGTGATGGTGCCTTTTTTGGGATGTTAACGAAGCGACGCGTTGAATGCACTCATTCCAGGTTTGCATTCATCTTGACATTGCCCATGCAGTGGGAGCTCTTGGATGTGTATGTCACTTTTGACAGGTTTGCACATGGAGTTTGTTATTGTGGTTTATGGGTGGATATGTTGTTGGCATAAGTTTACTATGTTATGTATACCTTGGAGGTATGGATAGTTGGATGTGTTGGCACTTGCTGTGGGTGTCATTTCAGCTATGGTGATTTATTCTTGATAGCTACTGGTGCATATTGGATTCAGTGTTTGTGTTTTGAGATATCAGGTTGAGGCAGGTTTATGCTTCTTTGTGACAGTTAGTGTGACATCTCTTTGGATGTGTTCTTATCTTAGTGCAGTTGGCATGGTGGAGGATGGGAGCATTCATGGATGAGATGGTGGTCACCTTGGTTCTTGTTACAGGTATCTTGATGGAGCACATGGAGCACTTGGATTCCAGGATTGTACATGTTGCCTATGGAGTTTATTTGTTACCCCTTATGCAATGTATACAACAAGTGGGAGATTGTTAGAATTAGGTGTTGTACACCTTGCATAATGTTTGTAATTGTTTTATTTATTTATTATGTGTGTGGTGCACCTAGGGGTTTTCTAGGTGAATGTGCATCACAAGGAGTTATAATGTTGGGGCCACTTTGTTGTATGTAACATTGGGACATAATTGTAAAATGTAATTATTTAATATTGGGGAATAATAATAAAATAATAAAGTACCCAATATTAAATGTGGGGTCACATGATGTAGTATTTTTGGGCACATGGTTTATGTAATACCACTTGGTGGTTTTGTGGGAGCTTGTTTCTATAAAAGCAACCACATGGGTAGTTGTTTAGGGTTGGATCAAAAGTTGGTCAAGGTTGGACAGATTGCTGCAGGTTAGCAGGTTGAGCTTGTGCATGTGTGAGGGTTTGAAGCATGGCATGGGATGTGTGGATTCATGCTTGGTCACATGGAATGCATGGATAGCTTGTGCTTCAAAAGTGTTCATGGAGTCTCTGCAGATGTATTGTAATGGGTTTTCATTGCTGAATAATACATGGAGTGTGGATGCTTTTGGAGGCTGGGTTTTTCCCTCTTGAGGGTTTTCCCAGGGTATATCTTGTGTCATCTTTGATGGGTATGTTGTCTATTCTCTTGCATGTTGATGTTGAGTATTTTACTTGCATGTTTTCAGATTTGGGTTATGTGGAAATTGTCATTCTATGGCTGCATAGTTTCCTTACAATATTGAATATTTCAGGGAGGATTGCATGGATGATTTGAAAGTTGAAGCAAAGATTGGTTGAGATCGACAGAGGATATTTTGATAAACTCCAAAATCCTAAGAATAGAGAAGATGGTGAGTCATATTTTAATAGACCTTATCTTCACCATTTACCCCACCATTAGATATGCATATTGGTATTCACCTACTCAAGTTTTATGAGACCCTAGGTGGCTTTGTGAATACATCAAAAATATTATGCATGATGTCTAAGAATTTAATTGTGATGGATCAAGATATATTCCAAGAATTTATAAATGAAGTATATATTCATATATATGTATTTGTTTGAGTGTTTAAAATTAGTTAAAAATTTCTTTGAGGGATTTATGCAAATATGACATAGATTAGAAAGATAATTTCATGTCATTTTGGTGAAGTCATAACTTAACTTTTAATTTATCATTTATGGGAATGACATCTTCAAGAAGTTTATAGAAGGCCATAGATGGTGGGCCACTTTTTGAATTAAATTTAGTTATTGAATTTGTATTTTTTGGATTTTAGATTTAAATTTACATGCCAAAGTCACAATGTCCTACTCTTGATTAAATTCCTACAAGAAATTAAGGAACTTGGGATACCCACCTCCCAATGGTCTTGGAATGGATGCATTTAGATGGAGAAGGATTTCAAAAGGCTCATGGTACTTGTGGACCCCTCAAAGGCATGATATATAACACATGAAATTTATTTATGAAATTTGGTCTTTAGTTGTTGGCTTCTAGTATGAATGTTATCTATAAGGTGGAATTCTTAGTTGAGACTCTCAATCTTCCATTGTTGGTTTCTAGTGTGATTATACAATATGAGCCAAGTATTAATTTCTAATGTTAATTATTGAAAGAAGGTATATAAATCATTATTTGAGCATGTCTTAATTCTCATATAGAGTTGTCTTAGTCAATTTCTCAATGTATGAGTTCCATATATTTGTAATTTTTTCTTAATATAAAAACATATTTTATTTCATTAATTAACCTATCTATTCCATGTTACAAAGGATGCTCTTATTTTAAATTATAAGTAGATAATTCAAAATTAATTAGTAATTTTCAAGATAGAGTACACACAATTTCTTTAGTTAAAATAAAATAATATTCTTATTTCCATGAGAGTTATGTAGAATGGTAGCTTGATGTCTCGAAAATATTTCTTTCATACATACTAAATTTTTATCATGTTACATTATGAGTGAATCATCTCAATTATATTGTTACATCCCAAATTGTGATGTTACAATTTACCATCACTAGATAGAGTAAATGTGAATTCTAGAGGTGAATTAATGATGCTTGTACCTTGTTTTCAATATGAATGTTGTTTCATTTGATGTTATTCTTGGTGAAATACTGCATAAAGAAGAATAGAAGGTTATTGATTTGTGAAGAATCTAACTTTTGAAATGTTTCATGTATTCTACTTCGTTTTGAGCATATGACTCCCGCTGTTGTGTCACGGTGTGCAGGAAAGAGGACCAATCCTCCAGGCAGAGGAGAAATATCACTCGGGGAGGAGCTTGGTCAGGTAAGCAGTAACAAGTACCAAATGAGCATACACACACATCAGTATAGGTTCTGAGAAACCAAGTCAATTAAGTTAGTCTTGATAAGTCATCCATAGGCTTAGGAGTTTGATTTACTTCCTTATGCTTTATGAGTTATGATTGTTCAAATGTCAGACTGACTATACTGTGACTCCCTGTGTGAATGAAGTAATTGATATGTGCTAAAGGTCGAATGGGTACGTATACACATGTATACATTGTGTACACGTATCTAAATGTATAGACATATCAATACGTACGTACGTTAAGCAGATGGATATGCTCATACGCATGTGTCGACATGTATATACGCATACATACGTATACACAAAAGTACATATGGTAATACACATTTTTATACGTACACATCCTGCCTAATATCTGTGATATTGATAATATTTCAAAATATTGTTGTCTAGGAGATTAATATATATATTTAAGTATAAATGTATATAATAATAATGTGATTATTAATATATACATAAATACTTAAGGAACGTGTAAATACTTATATAGTTATATATTTTATAAATTGTATGTATTAATATTAATATATGCTTATATATAAGTATATATATACATTACGAAAGTAATGTTGGAAAAAAAAAAAATATATATATATATATATATAGATATATTAATATTTAATAAAATACATATAAAATATGCAAATATATATTATTAAAATTTAAATGAAGGAAAATATTTGCAAATGTTTTAAAGAATAAACATTGAACTTTATTCTATAAAGGATATAATCGCAATATATAGAGGAAGTAAATATTTTAAAAAATAGCCGCTTGAAATATTTGACTCATAAAATATATTTCAAAAAGGAACGAACTTCTCAAAGGACATATTCGAATGTTTAACTTTTGGAAAAATTAATGGAAAACAAAAATATGGACATTCCCGTGAAAATATGGAAGCTCTTTGCGTAGCAAGGAATGCATGAAGAAGATTTCAAACTTGAAAATAGGAAGAATGGCAACAAATTTTAGTGTTGTAGCGAGCAGAATGTTGACCTAAAAATGCAGCAAGTAAACCGTTTGAATTCATGCGACTGGCAAAAAGATGTGTACCTGTAGGTGGTGTTTTTGATGATATAAGTTGAAAAATTCTTCGATTGCTGGCTCAATATGGTCGAATCACTCTTTTAGAACATGACTAAGGGTTTATAAACATGCCATGTGACGTTTTGATTGAGTAAACATGTTTGGTTGTCATTTTACATGCCCAGAATTGAGGATTCTGTTGTTTATATGGCTTATAAATACACCCTTGCTATCCATTCAAAATATAATCTTGTGCAACTCCGAGTTTAGCTTTTTCTCTGAGTTTTTATTTCTAATTCATTGAGCTATTTGCATACTCTGTTTTGCTGAGTTGGAATATACAGTGACTTTACCAGCAATTGCCATTAACGGTGAATTTCCCAAATTAAGCTGAGAGTGATACTAATGTGAGTTTTGTGTAGAGTAAGGAATTAGTGGAGAATACACTTAAAAGATTAGATTGATAGGGAGTTTTTATAGAGTGAGAAATCATTGAGATCCTGGTAGCTCGATTCAAAGAGGGATTGGAAGAACAATTTTTGAAAGGAGAAGCTTTTAAATACAGGCATGGATTTTCTTCATTTTGTAATTTCAATTTGAGAGTTGTTTTCTATTATCTTGTGTTTGTTTATTTTACTTAGTTTTTAAAGAATAGAACTATAAAGCAAAACAATTACTAGATATGCATAAAAGAGGATTTATGTGAAAAGATCTTAAGGGAATAGTTCATTTTTCATTAAAGGGGAATTATACGTAAGGAGCTTAAGGGTTTAGCATTACTTACCTTGCATTATAGGGAAATAATGGAAAAGGATTTAAAAGAGAGATTTTTAAATGCATTTAGAATGAAATTTGCATGTTTTGTATTATCTCCATATGAGGAGAATATGATTGAAATAGATACTAAGTACTAGGATGGGTTTGAAAGCATCATGAAAATATAAACAATCCACAGCTTTAGTTAATAGGTTAACTCGATGAAGCTTGTGTAAACTCCTAGGAATTTTGGTTTCCAATATAGGAGAAGATTTTTATAGTTTACTTGTTATGTTATTTATTCCTAGTAGGATAGTATGGTAGTAGAATGTCTGGGGTGACGGATTCACCCATTGAAGGACAAAACCTACGCATAGAGTAAGGAAGCCTCAAGTCAAATCGACCCTGAGTAGTGTTTATGATAGATGACCTTCATTCGAAGTACTGAATGAGAATACTTTGGCCAAAGTAGTGAAACGTATGACTGCCACATAGATGTGAGTTAGTTGAGACTACACTGTTAGTTCATTGTGATCCGAGTACTAGTTCGAGATTGTGAAATAGCAAGGTTCTAGTTGTGTAGGACACATCACTATGCTCAGTTGGTAATCGTTAAAGGATACCCTACCAATCTCTTCTTCGAAGGGAGGGCCATCTATCTAACGATAGGTGTGCGGGGGACCGCATTATAAGTCCGTGGTTGGCAGAAAAGCGCCTGAGTGATGTTTCTCCTCCACAGCAAGCGGCCGATGTACCAAGATTTGAAAGGACAGACTCCTGGACCTTCTTACTTCTATTTGTGCAAAAGCTTACGAGCTATGTATGTAACTGTATTACTTTTGAACTCTAATTTATATTTGCAATGAAAATGGAATACATGTGGAAACATATTGTTACTTGTACGTATTTATCAATAAAGAAAGGGAAAATTTTATAGTATTATCTTTGTTACTTGTTACCTTTACATGTATAAGGTGAGGATTGGAAATTTTTAATTTACACAAGGAATAGGTCGTTACATATATGGCCAAACACATAAAAAATATATAGATTGGAAAGAAAAGTAATCACACATTTATCATATTTTTATATGTATAAAGTTTCTACCATCAAACTATTTATACTTATAGATTAAATTATTTTTGAATTTGGTTATTTGGGTTCAACATGTCATGCTATAGGATTTTCTTGTGTTTTCACCATGTTGTCATGTGTAGATAGCTATGTATTTTATAGGTGTAGGAATTTTAGAGGAAGGAAAGGTTGAACAAAATGCATAAGGATGAGATGGAGCCTTGTTTACCTTAGGATTTGGTTGAGGCTCCCTTTGAGCATAATCGAGGGGTGGTTGGTCCTCTTGTAGACATGACTAATTTAGAAGGTCTTGTCAAGAGAAATTTAGAGGAGATTGGTAGAGACAAGAATCATGTTACAGATGGATTAGTTGGAGTTCATTGCCTCTACCATTCTCTTGAATTGCAACATTCACCTCTTGGTATTCTTTCTAATAATTTAAAAATATGAAGAAGGTTCAAGTTTAGAAGATTATAGGAACCCTTTGGTCTCAAGTTTGGAAACTAAAGATGGAAACTGCATTACAAAGGAACTAGGTTCATGCATGGAAAAGGTTGACAATAAGATATAGTTCCTTGAAGAATTTTGGATTCAAGTTGTGTTCAATGATAGATCTTCTAATGTTTTTGGGAAAACAACCCTCTTTATTAGATACATTGCCACTATTGGTGGAGTATTTCTAATTGGATGTTATTTTTCTAACTTACAACTATATTTTTCTTGTTGTTGTTCCATGCCAACATGATTGATCATTTTTTGTATTTTTATTGGTCTTTGTAAAAGGTTGGGGCCCTTTCAAAATTTCTATTTCTAATTCATAAATTCAACCAAAAGTATTTACCCTAAAATTAAAATATAAATTTAAACTTTAAAATAGTCTTTTTTGATATTATATAATAGCCTCATGTATTTAATTTATAAATCCTATTATTCTTTATGTTTAATTTCAAAATTTTAATGCTCGAGCAAGTATAGGTTACAAGTGCATTCTTTACATTTTTTCTCTTTCTTTTGTACTATTTTGTATATGGGTGTCTTATATGCATTGCCTCAAACATGTAATTTTGATGTCCTATACCTAATTCTAAATGTAGTTTTATGAATGTATTCCTCCTTTATTCTTTGCTAATTGTAATTGAATATTAGACTTGTTTTTTAAAATATGGCCACCCCTCTCAATCAATAAAATAAGTCATCTATTATAGGTGGTGGATATTAATGTTAATTGTTTATTTATTGAACATGTACATAATCAAGACAACTTGGAAAAGTGTCTTATCTTTCTTTTTCATAAAAATAGTTGGAGCATCCCATGACAAGACACTAGAACATATAAATCCTTTCTTTAAAATGTCATTTAGGAAATCCTTTAATTCATGCAAATATGAAGTGTTTGTTCGATAGGGATCTCTAGATATAGGGGCTAATTCATGCATGAACTCTATTAAAAAATAAAACACCCATTTAGGAAGAGACATGAGGAGTTCATTCTAGGAAAGACATCCTAAGACTTTTGTAATGGAGGTTTATTTTCATTTGAATGGTTCTCATTCACTTTTACTAAATAAAAATTAACAACAAACAAGGCACACCCTTTTCTTTATTCTCTTTTGAGTTGTAAACTAGAAAATTTAATAATACCTTCATTCCTTCTAATCCTAATAGAACTATTTTATTATACATTTCATTCAAACAATCTAGTTTCTTTCCTCTAAATTTATTCTTCGATTCATACATTTAGAACCAACCATTTTTGGAGTAATGTCATAAGACTCAAAGGAAAAATATGAAGAATTTTATCCAAGTTTCCATTGTATGCACCCTAAGTTATAATTTTAGAATGGTATCATTTATAAACTATCTAAGTTGGGACATGTACACAACTCAACACTACCTCTTTTAACAAGGATTTAGATTTTAAGTTGAATTTCTAAACTATCTAAGGTGATACAAAATAGTAAGAGGCACCTAATTATATTAATATTTTAAGATATAAAATATATTTTATTCTACTTCATAGCTCTAGGTATGACATTTTCACATCATTATCACCACGCTCCCTAGCTTTCTTTGTTGGTGTCATATCCACATGAATGAGGCCCATTTTTCTAAAGGTCCTATATATAAAAGATAATTAGATAAACCTTCACCAATGTTTGTATTTTAATTATAATTGATTACCACTTTATACCTTTTACCAGTTTATAATTTCATAGTTTACCAATATAAAAACTTGTAGGCGAATAACTATAATTCCCCATTTTTATAAATAGTCTAGATTACCTAAGTTCCAATTGAAGTTTTGTTAGAGTGTAATATAATATGTTTAGTTCTAATCAATGGTTCTAGATTAATTGTTTCAAATCCCTCAAAAAATTATACTCATTAGAGAGGTTGTGCATTAATAAATCTTACCAATTAGAGATCATATTCTTATTTATACTTTCATACCACAATCATTACCATAACTTATCAAACTCAATGAGGGAAATAGTCACTATTATGGTTCACATTTTTATTTACCAATAATTCATTATTGTGGGTTGAACAAAATAATTCATCTGATACAAAATTATAAAGATATATGGTTATCAACAATAATTTTAATAACAAATATAACCAAAAAAAATTACCATGAACTGTTTGATATAATGCCTCAAATAAATGTGTTTTATGTTTAGGTAAGGCTTTAGAAACATTAAAGCAAATGCAATTGGAGGTGCTCTGGTAGAAATGTATGCAAAACATGGAAGCATAGACAAGGCATGTTAATTTTTTTAAAGAGTTTTGAAATGAGTTTCTAAAATCTTTCAAGCAATGCAACACCATTTTTTCAACACTCTCTGCCCATGCCAAAATTGGAGCTTTGGAATAGGGTATGAACATTCATCAAAGCATGATAGAAATAGTGTTTGTTGAAAAGGCTTTAGAAACTTTCAAGCAAATGCAATTTCAAACAAAGAAATGCAGTTTGAAATCTACAAATTTGAAACATTTCGCATTTAGGGTTTAAAAATTTCTCAAACAAATGTGTTTTGAAATCTACGAAATTTGAATTTAACCAGCTTGTAAGCTATGGAGGTTGGGTTGATGCACGTTTTTCCCACATCTGCTTCGCTACATTCACGTTCGGGTTCGCTTTCGCTGCATACAAAGCTCGAACAGAGAATATGTAGAATGCGCGACAGTGACAACTTGTTTTTATTTTTTATGCCCTATTTCAAGGGGTTCGCTCGAACATCCATTCGAGCGAACCCTATAAAATATTATTTTTTTATTCATATGTTTATGGGTTCGGTCAAACATATTGTTCGACTGAACCAGTAGGTTCGGTCGAACACTTAAACTGGTTTGGCCGAACCATAGAGTTCGACCGAACCCCTTGTCATTGTGGAAACACAAAAAAATCAAATTTCCTTCCTCAAAAAATTCATAAACCACTATTGTGGCTTAACCCAACAACAACATCGCAACCTCCTAACACCTAATAAGGCCCAAGGCACATAATTGAAAACTAAGTCTTCCCAAGCCAGAACTATTTCTGTCTCTCATCGAGAAGAGACATAATTAGGAATCTAGGCTTACACATCTATCTATTCGTAACAAGTTTTACTTTAGGATATCAAAAGCAACAAACATTCAAGCAAAAGGATTCGATGAACAAACCACATAAAATACTCAATTTTTAGTCTGAATGATCAACAAAGGGTTTTGAAACAATTTGAAACCATAGAGTAAAAATGACGCAAGCATGTAGGCCAATCAGAATAAAGCTTAAATACACTCATAGGCATACCCTAAAAATGTCCCTACAAGATTTCTGAGATTTTATCTCCCTTGAAATGCTCACCAAAGCATGATGGAAAGGGGGTTTTGTTAATGTTGAAAGTAATCTGCAATATGTAAATGTGGTAGAAATGTCTGAACAAAACTATCTTAATTGAAATGGCCCTCATAGCTAACTTATAATTTTACTTTTTCTTCTGACAAATTTTCATATTTAATGGGTCTAATAGATCAATGACGCCACAAATCCAAAGAAAGAATTTCTTTATGGAATAGTTTTAAGCGATTGTTGACCTAGAGAAGCACCGTGGGGCATCTATGCATAGTTTCATACCTTGTTAGATTCACAGTAACTTTCTTGATTTCACACAAAGTCTCAAAGAAAGCTTGATCCAAATTGTGATGGAACCAGATTCATGCACATGCAATGAACTTGCTAAACATGCAAACAAAATATTAGAAGTTCTATCAGAAATATTTACAGAACCTCACTCAAGAAAATTTAAAAAAATAAAAATTAACCATCGCTTAATTTGAAACCTAACTGATTTATAAAAAGGCTTTACCTATTGTGTCATTCAATGCAATTTCTTAGAGAAAATAGTTAAAAGGAAAAAAATGCTTGCCTAAAAGGCTTGTAATAATTGAAATGATATCGGAAGCTTGTGCTATATTTTCTAGAAGTATTTGATGTTGTATCAAAAATCATTTTGCTGATAGCCCATGTTGCAATTTGCAACATTGACAATTCATGTTATAGGTAGAATAATGTTTACAACCCGCCTAGATACTTAACCAACCAAATATGAAATTCATGTACTTCTTGTTAGTGTAATTAAAATTTAATTACACTTGCATAACTGTACTTAGGTAATATTTAATTCCTAGGTTTATTATTCTCATCCTTATCTTGTTGAGCTATCTTGTTGCTCAAGATAAGATTAGGGTTATGCATCTTTGCTTTTATAAAGCAAATCATTCTCATGTAATTATGAATTCCTAAATAATATTATGTTGCACATCTTTTTGCAATAGCTCTACTTTTTCTATTTTTCTCTTCCATGGAAGGCTTTTCTAGTTTGCATTTCAGATCTTGGTTTCTAACATGGTATCAAAGCCTTGATTTGCAGCCCCTTCTCAGATTTTTGAGAAAATCATTACAAAGTTCATTTAGGGTTCCTCGAGGGTTTCATACCTTGAGCTTATTTATCAAGCATTTTGGATCAGATTTGAGCATTCCATTGAATCCAAAGTTGTCAGAATAGTCAGGTTTGCCTTTCATTTCATCGAAAAAGGCCTCTGTTTGTCAGATCTACGAGGATTTGAAGTTTATGAGGCTTTCTAGATCCAGAGCGTACCTAAAATTTTGGAGCTTTTTGAGCCCAAACAAACCTCACCATCGCATTCAGAGCGCCCAAAAACCCCAAAATCGACTGTCAAATCATCAAAATCGGACACAATGACTCCGGAAGGTAAATTTTTTTCATTTCTGGGTTGTACGACTTGGTACGACACGCAATCCAAGATTTTTTTTTTTAAAACCAGTTAATGGGTGCCACCGTTAGTTAACCGCTAGCGGTTAATGCTAGCGGTTAGCCTAGCCGCTAGGCTTAACTCTAAACCCTTTTGGAGGAGTTTTGGTATTTTGGGCATAACTTTTGCATCCAAACTCGGATTTTCGAAAACAAAATATCGTCAGAAAGCTGGTTCTGAGCACTATCCTATGGTGCAATTTATTTTTTAGTATTTTTATGTTTAGCTAAATTTATTGTTGTTTGAAGTTAGATGTTGATTTATGGCTTCTGAGCTCATAACTTTTTGCCACGATCTCCGATTTTCACCTTCTTTGCAGTGTTGGAAAGGTATTGAGGAGCTCTATTTTTCTGTCCATGCATTTTTTTTGTATCTGTCCCAGGTTGATCATTATTCCAGATTTGTCCCGATGGGTGTTTTGGAGATTACTTGGATGTTTTGGCAATTGGAAAGGTGAAACTTGAATACTTGCACTTCATTTCAGTACCACATCATCTTATTTTCTGTTTATGCACATTTAACATTCTCTCCTTTTACAATCATTGGGTTATTGTAATAAATGAACTAATATAAAGTTCCATCATGGGGGTTTCTTGCATAATAAATCTGATTAGAGTGTAGTTTTCACTTTGATCTCCATCTTGTTTTGATGGCAACTCACATGGGTTATATCTGGTCTCTTAGTTCTTTTTGGCCACATTCTTGCTTTAGCTTGACACATCAGATTCACATTGGTTCACACTTTAGATTTGGAGTTTATGTTTCTTGATTCACATTGGTTCAGATCCTTCTCAGTTTGAGGGCCATGTTTTTATTGTTAATATTCCAGAGTCTTTATGGTACTTGTTCCTATGGAAGAGTTTTAGTCACAGTTTGGCATTGACATCGAGATACACAGTTTCTAGATTATGTCATCATTTCATCTACTATTGCTTCACAGATTCCAAGGTTGTTCCAGTTTGTGAGTTTTCCAGTGTTTCGTAGCATCGAGTCTGTTGTCGCATCATTATGATTCTGTTTTTGGTTTCTTGTAAACAAAAGTATCTTTCCTTGCTTGTCAGATTGCGATTCCAGTGTTACTCCATAGTGTTCTTCTAGTGCTTCTTTGCAACAATCATCTCATTGTAGGGGGGTTTTGTCCCACTGGGTTTTCCTTCTCTACCTCATTATTGCATTTGTACTTGGGTACCTGATCAGGCCTTGTTGCCAGGACCCATTCATGCTTTCTTGCATTCATCTTAGTTTTAGGTGCATGCTTTTTTTAGTCTCCCTAAGTTGCACTTATGGGGGGGTGTTAGTGTAATTAATATTTAATTACACTTGCATAACTTTACTCAGGTAATATTTAATTCCTAGGTTTATTATTCTCATCTCATCTTGTTGAGCTATCTTGTTGCTCAAGATAAGATTAGGGTTATGCATCTTTGCTTTTACAAAGAAAATCATTCTCATGTAATTTTGAATTCCTGAATAATATTATGTTGCACATCTTTTTGCAATAGCTCTACTTTTTCTGTTTTTCTCTTTTGTGGAAGGCTTTTCTGGTTTGCATTTCAAATCTTGGTTTCTAACACCTCTATAGGCATAATAATGTAAATTCCTTTGCGTTTCTTGCAACTTGGCTCTCCATGAACGAAACAAAAAAGAAAGCGGTTTATAAATTGTTCACTAAGCTCTTGGAAATTCAATTTGTACAACTTGCAAGAAAAAGAAAGACTAACACCATCACTTTTAAATAGGACTTGGCATTTAATCCCTTTTAAATTAGAAGATTTTCTTTTGATCTCACATACCTAAATTTTTTAGAAGCGGTGTAGTCAAAAAGTTTCTTGCATGGATTTTCTTTTCTCTGAAGCTTTGCAGTTGAAGATATTCTTTATCCAAAGTTGAAGCCTGCAGTATTCTCTCTGCCATGCAATAATACTACATAAGAAATAACTGTCTTATGTTCAACGACATAGGAGAGTACAATCATCATCTACGCCTTAAGCCCCTCTTCCCTTCTCTGTTAACATACATAATTATAAATCCAAATACTCAAAGCTGGAATAAATCGAATGCATTGAGTGGAGTAAATCGAATGCAGCCAAGACAACAGTTAAAATAATGGTTTTATTTAATCCGTGCAATTTTTAAATCGGAGACCACTCTTCCAGTTACTCACGTTTTACCATAACCACCAGTACTGACGACAACCAGCAAGGATGTCAATTTAAATGCAAAAGGTTTTTCTTAACACAAAATATTCCTTCGTTGCTTTCAATGTATAACGCCGCTCGGCGTAATAATATAATAATGTTGTATTCTTGTTATTGTCACATAATAAGAAATTTGGTCAATCATTTTAGTAATGTCATATAATTATGTTGGAAGACATTCCCTATATGAAACAAATGACTTGCTTGTGAAAATCAATGATTGAAAAGATGCAAAATGATTGAAATGATTTCGACTATTAATTTTTTTAAAACAACTATATTTTTATAGCTTTAAATATTAAAAAATAGAATATATAATTAAAGAAAAAAATAACTACATTCTTATAGCTTTAAACTAGACAAATAAAATTCTTTTTACATTTTTTTTTGTTTAACGTAAATTTTTTAGATTTCTTTTAATTATACCATATATAAATAATAAATATAATGTATAAATTGTTAATTACATATTTAGAACATTTTAAATATTATTTTTATTTTTAAAATTTTAATTATTATTATATTATATATTATATATAAATAATAAATGATATGTTTAAGACTTTAAATTTATTTTAATAATTATTATATTATAATATATAATATACATAATTAATTAATATATACATATTAGGGTTCATTCCATAGTGCAATGGTTAAGTGGTGGTATTGTTGTTGTAACCACTAAGATTCAAACCTCCTCTCGACCATTGTGATCAGAGGAACTATGTCTTTGTTGATCCAATGTGTTCACAAGCGTGACGTACAAAGTTGAGGTTTGTTGATATTTGAAGTTTGTTTTGAAAAACTAATCCGTTGAATCTTGATAACAATATCATAGTCAATGAATTTGACTTGAAAAAGTACATCTAGATAACAATATCATAATTTACACACGTTGTGGAAAATACCTTCTATGACAGAAAAGTAAAAAATGATCCTTGTTTTTATTTTTTATTAAAATAATATTTTTATTAGAAAAATGATATGCAAATTAATATATTATTTAATTTTTTATAGATTCAACCACTACACTTCACCCCTTTCTACCACTATAATTACAAAAAAAAAAAACAAAAAACTAAATAACTTAAAAAAAAAACCCTCTCTGATTATGATGAAAAAACCGTGTCTGTCATGAAAAAATTACGATGAAAAAACCATGTCTGGCATGAAAAAAAACTCTATTTAAACATGATTACCACGAGAAAACCATGTCTGTCCAGTATTAAGCGTCCACCTAATTGGAAAACAGAGTCAGGGCCGCCTTCGTTTCGGCTCCCCATATCGGAGGGTACGGGGACATAAATATCTAAGACTAAAATTACAGTAAAACATTAAAAACAATGAATGTGGCCTTGATTTTGAGCATGACCCTGGGTAACTATCAAAATTTATTATGAGAGAACTGTTACCGACTAATCCTGCGGGTAATTGGGATCGTCTTACGGACCCCACACTGCCAGATAAGTTGTGGTCCGTACGTCCGCCTAAGGCAGAGAAGATCTCCGCCATTCACTATTCTATTTTACGGGTTGTCGAATACGCGCCGGTAAACTCATTCCGCGTGCCAATTACGGAGCTGAGCTGTCCGCGGACCCTTCCCAGTAGGAATGCAGCGTCGGTGCTAAGATGGGTAATCATCCTGAACCGTTCGATCTACATCTGTTGTTTGTATTGCGCTTTAAATTGGCGTAAGGGGAAGAGTACAGGCGTGCATTGCAGTTTGCTGGGAGAGAAGAGGGCAAGCTTGAGCTTCAAATCTCTTCCGGACTCTGTATTTTTCTGTGTCTTAGCTACTGCCCTGCTCTTTTTTGAGCAACTGCATCTGCCCGAGGTATGCGCATGGTTGCTCTTGTTTTGTATTTTTTAATCTGTTGGGTCTGACTTTTTTTGGGCAGTTTCACGTTTGGGCAAATCTGGCAGAAAAATTATTAGGCAGTGTTTTAATATGGTTGGAGTAATAGTGCATTTTGGATTAGCAGCTTGTTATTTGTGCTGGTTGTGGGAAACGACTCAATAGTTGAAATTTTGAGTTTCAGGTTGTCATTTCTAGGTCCCCAATAATGTCAAAGTAAATGTGTATGTGCTGAGGCAGTAGATCCGTGAATACTTTGGGATTTTGTTTTTCAATATGCAACTATTAACCTGATTGTAACATTTAGTTTAGAGATCTCTGCATTTGGGATTATGAAGTGGAGGACTTTTAAGACTGACTTCTGGATCTTGATTGTTGCAGATGGATACTTTTCTCTTTACATCTGAGTCTGTGAACGAGGGGCACCCAGACAAGCTGTGCGACCAAATTTCTGATGCAGTATTGGATGCATGTCTGGAGCAAGATCCTGAAAGCAAGGTAGCATGCGAGACCTGCACCAAGACTAACATGGTTATGGTGTTCGGTGAAATCACCACCAAGGCCCATGTAGATTATGAACAGATTGTACGCAAGACCTGCAGAGAAATTGGCTTCATCTCTGATGATGTGGGTTTGGATGCTGACAACTGCAAGGTGCTGGTGAATATTGAACAGCAGAGCCCTGACATTGCCCAGGGTGTGCATGGACATCTTACCAAGAGGCCCGAGGAGATTGGAGCTGGTGACCAGGGTCACATGTTCGGCTATGCCACCGATGAAACCCCTGAGCTCATGCCTCTCACTCATGTCTTGGCTACCAAGCTTGGTGCCAAGCTTACCGAGGTCAGAAAGGATGGTACTTGCCCATGGCTGAGGCCCGATGGCAAGACCCAGGTCACCATTGAGTACAGAAATGAAGGAGGTGCCATGGTTCCTGAACGTGTGCACACTGTTCTCATCTCCACTCAGCATGATGAGACCGTCACCAACGACCAGATTGCTGCTGATCTCAAGGAGCATGTCATCAAACCTGTGATCCCAGATAAGTACCTTGATGAGAACACCATCTTCCACTTGAATCCATCAGGGAGGTTTGTGATAGGAGGACCCCATGGAGATGCCGGCCTCACTGGTAGGAAGATTATCATTGACACATATGGAGGGTGGGGAGCTCATGGAGGAGGAGCATTCTCTGGCAAGGATCCAACCAAGGTGGATCGTAGTGGAGCATACATAGTTAGACAGGCTGCAAAGAGTGTTGTGGCAGCTGGCCTTGCAAGGCGATGCATCGTGCAGGTCTCTTATGCCATTGGGGTGCCAGAGCCTCTCTCTGTCTTTGTGGACACGTATAGAACAGGCAGGATCCCTGACAAAGAAATCCTCAACATCATCAAGGAGACCTTTGATTTCAGACCTGGCATGATTGCGATCAACCTGGATTTGAAGAGGGGTGGAAATCACAGGTTCCAGAAAACTGCTGCCTATGGCCACTTTGGAAGAGATGACCCTGACTTCACTTGGGAAATTGTTAAGCCCCTCAAGGTAGAGAAGGTTGAAGCTTGAAGCGGACTCCATTGACAATAAGTGAAGTGTTTTCTATTTTGTCCTATTTGATTTTGTTGCATTGTAATACTAGCTTTTGACTAATAATTTTGCGATTGTAGTTGCTAGTACTGTATTACATGTGTCTATGTCTTTAAGTTTCCACTTAAAGTACTGTTTTAGAATTCGTCCTCTTCATTCAGCAGCATAATTAGCTGCTTCTGGTTGTGGTTATCTGTGCTCTCGGTTATAATGACTAAGCTGATTATTTGATTATCTTTGATTGTAACTTCCAATTTGATATCAATGTACAAGAACAATTTATTTCGTAATGACATGGTAAATGGAAATCAATAACATATCAGGTTGGTTTGGACATCCAGTGCCACTGGGAATTGTTTGTAATTTTTTTCATTTGTGAGTGTCGATCTGCAAAGGTCCAGTTTCTTATAACAAATATAAATGTTATATTATTTCATGATGGTGAAGCCAGATGTCCTCTGTACATGTACCTTGTTCCTCAAAGAAATGCTATAGAATATTTTAGTATTCAATGAATGTTAAGCTTATTTGGATATTCTAATATGCTATGAATTCATCACCTTTTTATGTGTCCTGAAGGTGAAGTAGGTAAAGTTAAGTTGGCAATCAATTTTTTTATGAGGATAAACGATAAATCAAAGATGGTTCCATTCACTTGAATAATTTTTAGGACAGCATCTTTTATAATGGAAGCTGCCGTATTTAACGGTTGAGGTGTTTATCAAGCCAAAAAGAGGTGTAATTCAAGATGAAATGCAGAATTTTCTCCCGGAATATTTCGTGTATAGTATCTATTTCTTGTACGGATTCATTCCATTCTGCATTTTTATTTGTTCTGCCAGGGAATTCCGGATCAGAAGTTTATAACTCTTGCATCATGATTGAAATTCAAAAGTTCTCAAACATAATAGCTTTCGTACACTTACTAGAAATAGCTTTTCACTGTCACATTCACGGTAAACAGCTTCCATGCTGTCGCACTGTCATATTTGAATGGGGTTAAGAACTTCCATAAAACTTGGATGTTCAGTCCATAGCAGTAACATGCTATATGCTTGACCAAAACCAGAAAACAGAGAGCAGAGAATTTACCTACTCACACTCACGGGAAACAACTCACAAACAGTACCACAATGTTAGTAAGGAGCTCCATACTAGTATTTTTTGGGTGAGCTGTCTAATTTTTTATTTGACTTATTTCATTGTATCTTTTAGCTGTTACAAGAAATTCCTGCAATTAGAAGGTAATAACATTTGCATGAGCATTAAATTTGAAAAACGCATAAAGGAAATGGGTTAATTACTTTAACTATCAACTTATTAGAAGCTGCTTGTCTGCTATTACGTTCACTAGAAACAGTTTATTTGCTATCACTTTCACTAGAGACAGGTTACATACACCACTAGAAACATCATATTAATGGTTCTAGGAAAATTCACCGCCAGCAATTCACTGCTGGAAAATTCACTGTCAACAATTCAGTTCAAGGAAAATTCACCACCAGCAATTCACTGTTGCCACAGAAAATTCATCATCTTAAAAGTTCATGATTAATTTTCAGCAATTCACCGTTGCCATGGAAAATTCATCACGTTAAAAGTTCGCGATTAATTTTCCATGGCGGTGAATTGCTGGTGGTGAATTTTCCGACAGTGAATTGTTGGGAGTGTATTTTCCGGCGGTGAATTTGCTAATAGTGAATTTGCCTGATGCCCATAGTAATGTTAGTAATGTTACATTGTCATACAGAGCAATGAATGATAAGAACCTCCATATAACTTGGTTGTTTGTTCAGAATACAGACAGCTTGCCACCGAAATTTCCTGGAAACAGCTTATATACTGTTATGCAATTGCATGACAATGGTGATAAAGAGGAGCTCCATGCTCCTTGTATATAGGTGTATTGTGATAATGGCATATGTTATCAGAAAACAGAACACGTTGTATCACCTGGATAGTCAAAAGTACACAATTTTTTTTCAGGGACCATATGGTGTCTTTCTGGCGCTGATTATGTAGTTTTTATGGTAAGATTTGCAGACAAAAGCTGTCCTTTGAACATAGATGTGCTTTAAGATGGGTTGTGTTTGAACATCTTGAGTCAAGGATCAAGATGCTCTTTAACCCATTACCTTTAAATGTCGTTGGCTTGATCCGCATTATACCCACTGTTTTCATATTGTTCCTAATCCAATTGTGCCTTTAAAACTTTAAATGTTATTTCTTTTGGTGGACTTGAAATAAATAGGATTTGGTATCCAAATTTGCAGCAAAGAATAGGAGTGACTGTTAGAAGTTCAAGCAATCTTAAAAATATCTTTCATTTTCCAATTGTATATATAGCTGTGGTAGGTCTATAGGTTTTTTCTAAGAGTTGAGGATAGAGATTTTTAGCTGCTTCTTGACAGGGCTGAAAGTATGCAGCAATTGTAAAGAGATTTAATTGCTAGGTGACAACATGCAGTGAGCTGACATAGTCCATTAAACCTTTTCCTGCAAAAGGCCTCTTAAACAATATAGTGAGCTGATACGGTGAGCTGGTATTTACGAACTGCCAAACAATATAGTGATGATCTGCAGATCATCCAACAATGACAGTGTAACCAATTTTAAGGAAGGCTCTCCAAATCTCCGTCTATTCATTTGTGGAAGGAAATGGAGAGATTGATACACATGGATCACAACCAAATCAAACCAATTTCTTATCAACAGCTTCTAACAATTAAATAACAATGTCAACTGTCTTTTAACAACTCTTAACAATTAACTAGCAATGTTCATTATTATAATTGCTTTCATTCATCCCCATAATGCACATTGTGATTAAAAAAACAAAGAAAATGTTCATTAATTTGTCCCATAACCTTCAGAATGCATACGACGGCCAAAGCTCCTCTGATCTTTATTCAAACAACTGCCATCTGTCTTCCACAGTGGCTTAATCCTTGAATTTTGCAATCCATCCTTTACTCAAAAATCTTCAAATGTACACTGAGTCTTCTGATATTATTTCACAGACATTCCTATCTCGAGTCTTTCAAAAAAAATTTCTCGGTGCACTTTTTCAGATTTTCTTGAAGATATTTACAAACAGCGATCATCCAACAATGTCAATGTAACAAATTTTATGGAAGGCTCTCCAATTCTCCGTGTATCCATTTGTGGAAGGAAATACAAATGGATCAAAACTGAATCAAATGCATTTCCTATCAACAACTTCTAACAAATAACTAACAATGTTGACTGTTTTCCAACAACTCCTAACAATCAACTAACGATACGATGTTTGTTATTCTAATTGCTTTCATTCACCCCCATAATGCACATTGTGATTAAAAAAACAAAGAAAATGTTCATTAATTTGTCCCATAACCTTTAAATGCATCCAACGGTCAAAGCTCGTCCAATCATTTAATCAAACAACTGCCATCTGTCTTCCTCAACCCCTTTAACCCTTTCCTCAAAAATCTTCAAATGTACAATGAATCTTCTGAATCTCTAATATTATTTCACAAGCATTCCTATGAGGGCTTAAATTTGATGGCCGTATGACTGTATTTAGAGATTTTTGCCGTAGAATACAATCAAAATTTTAAGAAGATTGTATCAGATGAAAGGAGAGATTTTGGATAGACAGTCAAAATTTATATAGAATTATAATGATATATATATATATAATTTTACTTACACTAAGGTATATAATAATGTTTTAAGGGCACCTTTGAATAGATAACCGTCATTAAAAAATTGTTGACAGGCAAGGTCGACCGTCAAATTTAAGCCCTGATTCCTATCTTGAATATTTCAAGATTTTTGCTCTGCGCGCTTTTTGAACAATAATTATATGGAGAAAAGAAAAGAAAAAAATTGCTTTGAGGCACTTAACTAATTGAAATCTGTGTGACTTTCGAATGACATTTGTGGAGCAAAAACCCCTTCAAGTAAGTTATGTGCATCATTAGAAAACAAAAATGGACCCATTTGTGGGTGCACTATCAATGAACTATCGGCCCTCTTGGTGACGCCTCATTTTCCGACATTTCTTGCAAAAGGCTTCTAATTTACTCTTGAGCACTTTGGGAGAAATTTTAACATGCAAAAGGCTTCTTAATTTAATTGGGAGTGCTTATAAATATTAATGTGCGCCATTATGGAACAACTGAATAAAGCTAGGAAAGAGGTAAACTTTTTATTTTCAAGCTTAACCTCGGCTGACTTTGAGAAAAGAAGAGCTTTCCCGTCTTTTGTAGATACCTGATTGTTTAAGTGCCAGTATGGTTTAAACGTTAGTAAACATGAATTTCTCTCAGCCATGTAGGTTAAAATTTTTCATATTATCTGTAGGGAATAATTATGCTAAATTTTGGGTCCCAGTAAATGATTTTACTGGGAAGGCTTCTACTTTTATTAATCGGCACCTTGTGAGAAAACCAAAGATTCCTCCGCACAATCGCTACATGGTACTGCTGAAAAAATATGTTCTTGCTTTTCATTCTTAGCCTCTGCTGAGTTAAAGAAAAACAGAGCTCTCCAACTTCTTTATATGCTTTTTTTTTAGGAGTACTGTTATTGAAAATCTGGTGAGTTTGAGTGAAAGTGGGGCTTCTCACGGTTTTTATATATTGCTTTGAATATGTAACGGTATTGTTGTGACTTCGAGAAAAGTAAAGCTTTGCAAGTTTTGTGGATTCTTCTATGGTTTGTTGGTATTGTGATAATTTTAGTAGGAATGGGTTCCTTTTGGTCGAGGAGCTTGTAAGAAAGCTAGGAGAAGTTACTGTTTGGGAGTGGTCTGTCTAGTTTATGCTGGAGTATCACGGAAAATTTTCAGCATCTTTTGAAAAGATTTATTTTGTCAAGTGGCAGTATGTAGTATGAAATTTCTCATAACTCCAGTTACTCTAAATTCTAGAGGGAGACTTTTGAAATCCTATAGAAGAGCTGACATATCCCATGAAATCATTTTAATGCAAAAGAAGCTTCCAACTTGTGTATATTCTTCTTGGTACATATACTCGTGGTGTTGTGACAAAGAGAGAGAGAGAGGGGCAAAGCTTACCGAACTTTGTTTATTCTTCTTTGTATATTTGTTGTTATTGGTGTAACGATTTTAGGTATGAGTTCCTTGGGACAAGGAACCGTGGAACATGTGAAGGGATATTATAGCTGGGCTGAAGTGGGTTTGAAATATGGGTGCATCTCCAAAAAAGATATAGAGTGATAGTATGCATGTAGTGTAAAATTTCTCAGGACACTCTTGAAACCTTAGAGCTGATACATCCCTTGAAGCCATTTTATGGCTCAAGACTGTTAAATTTGTTCTGCGACACTCAGAAAATTTCAGGTTCGGCTCTTCTCCATAGATCGATGAAATAACACAATTGAAGAAATAATATCCATGATTTTCCAACTTGGCCTCCACTGATTTGGAGAAAAACAGAGCTTCCCAAGTGCTGTATTCTTCTTCGTTTATGTGATGGAATTGTTAGCAACATCAGCAGGCTTCCTTTTGGCCAAGGACTCTCTTGCACTTGTGATGGGTAATACAGTCCTTTCCCAGAAAACTTGGAGCAGCTTCTGTTTTAGGAGAGATTTTAGCTAATGCAGTTTTTTCTCCAAAAAGCTTGGAGCAACTTCTGTTTTAGGAGAGATTTAGCTGCTTCTGGGGTAGGGTTCGAAGTTCCCAGCTCCTTAAAGGATTTTATTTCCCGTGGCAATATGCATGTAGTATAATTTTTCACGTGACGTCTTTTTTAAAAAATATATACATTGCAGGAAAACAGTTAACTGTAGAAGGCTTCTAAGTTTATTCTCTACCACGTTCTGAGAAAATTCAAGGCCACTCTTTGGGGCCACGAAATATCTCTATTGAAGAGTATGTTTTGCTTTTGCAAACTGTGTCTCCATTGTATATGCTTGCTGGTGCCTTGAATAGTTGCATAGTTGTGCCTTCTGTCTTGAATAGTTACATGATGTTGACAATTCTTTCCATCTTAGTTTTTTGAGAAGAATCCTGAAAACTGATTCTATAATCTGGGTATCATTGGCACCAGGATTTGTTGCTTGTATTTTCTTCCCGGAGCAAAGCTGTGGATGTAAATTGAAAATCGATTTTTGTAGTAACCAACAGAATTCTTTAATGTGCTTGGAAGAGACTCGAGGAAATACGTACATGTGAATTCAGAATTTCATAATCTCCCGCTGCATCCACTCTAGAAATGAACTCAAACAAAGTATACGGTCACTTCTCTTTGTCATATCTCCATAAATCTTTCTTAAATGATCACACAATTCTTTGCTAGTATTGTAGTTATGCTTAACATTGAATTTTGATGAAATAGACCTAGGATAAGAGCTGATTGAATCTTTAGGACTTGATTTGCTTTGATCTTATTATTCTTAAGTAATGATTAGTATATAATGTTGGAAAATTTGTGTTGTACATTTTGTATAATAATATAATAATTTTATTTAGTTGTGCATTCAATAACAATAAGAAAACATTTAATATATATTTCTTACACGTACAGATGCATTGTGTGAATTAATGTCAAGTAGAATTACTCTCAATTTGAAAAAAAAAATCATTCAATAACAATAAGAAAACATTGATATTGATATTCAATAAATGTACTTAGAAGATAACTCTTACATCAAATGTTACAAATTTCATGAAACAAAATCACAAAAGCTTATCAACACCCAAAGTGAACAACGAAATTTATCGCTCTCATACTTTCGCTTTCATACCATAGTTTGTTGGAATGATCGGTTTACAATTCTTTACAATAGAGTTAAAGCTTGCTCTTCTTCCCCTTCGCTGACCGTGGCCTTAAACCCCTGAACTATTGTGACACCATGTATGCCAAAATAACTTTCATGCGTGGTGAGTAAAGCTATAACCATCCATTCTCCTTCATGTCCATTGGAAAAAGGAAAACGGCCACCATTGAGGTTCATCCCACAAGAGAAGTTCTTTCCGCAAATAATCGAGGCGTATATAGTTATTGCATTTGATGAGCTTCTCATGTCTAGCGATAAATCACTGCCTCTCTTAATCTCAGCGACTGCTTGGGCATCGATTACCTCAGAAAATAAATTGTGATTCAATCTGAACGATGCTCCATCCACTGGCTTCCCTTTTAAAATGGTATACTCTGATGGCGGCCTCTGAAACATTAAAATATCAGTGTAAAGTGGCTTAACATTAAATAATTAATAGAAACATTAGAAACGCAAAACACAATTTTAAAAAAACACAACTAAAATGTGGAACTTTCTTTTTCTCTCGAACACAAAAGAAATTCAGATTTCAGAAATAGATAAAGTTGCCTTCAATTTAAAATCAATTGTTTGCGCTGAGAAAAGAGGTGGTACCCTCGGTCCATAAATGCAATTCCATACACTTGCATCCCCATTGTCAAGCACGCCAATTACCAGACTTTTCAATCCGTGCAACTCCTCCAGACCTTCTATACTGCGTAGCTGATGGCATTCCTCAATGTGGATTCGCTCCAGACAATGCAGATGTCCAAGGCGTGACAACGATTTCAACCCTTCACATTCACATATGCATAACTCCGGAAGCCCTGTTAGAGAAGATAACCCTGATATTGCTTCCAAATTGCGACAACAGTACACTCTAAGAGACAGAAGCCCTGTTAAAGAAGATCTTCCTGATATTGTTTCCAACTTGGGACAATCCTCCACTGCAAGAGACTGAAGCCCCTGTTAGAGAAGATATCCCTGATATTCTTTCCAATTTGGAACATTCACCCACTACAAGAGTATTCAATCTCTCTAACTGCTTTAAGTCCATTTCATCAAGATTCCACAACTGTTGAACTTTCAATGATCGAAGTCTGGGACAAATCTCTCCACTAATTAGCAACTTTGATATATTTGGAAAATTGCAAAACACATATGGATTCGAGGCTAATCATGCGGCTGCTTTTAGAAGCCTCACTCAGATTCCAAATCCTACTAAAAGAGACGCCGCCATTCCACAATTGCAATGATCTAAGATTACTTAGTTTAAGTGATTGCAAGGACTTTCTTTCTCTCTTCTCGAAGGATCTATCTATGTCTAATTTTTTCAAATGACTGAACATTCCTACTAAATCTGGAAGATTTTTCAAGGATGAATCGAAAATCTTCAGCATTCTTAACTCGAAACTAGCCTGGCATTGACAATTAATCGCAAAAAACCAATTATTTCTCGTTAGTAAATAATCTTCGCCAAACAAGTAATCTGAAATGACGTCAAGGAAGATTCAATTTCTAGGAAAGATTAGGGAAAGACCTGGGTATTGATCTGCACTTGTTGCTGAAAAGTGCTCCACAATTCTTCCATGCGGTAAACAGATAAATAGTGCAGTTTTCGTAGAGGAATCCATGAAGGAATTTTTTTTAAATTGCCACCATAATTATTAATTTCAAGCCACAGGAGTTCAGTCTCAGAAGAGTCATTTAAACTAATAAAATATGTAATTCTGGTATAGAGGGATGAATCCCAGAACGAATGGAAACACCTGCCCTTTGTTTCTGCTAGGATTTGTTTAAATCCTTTTGGTTCCTACACATAAGGATCAGGGTTAACTGTGTGGTTTTGCTAGGAAAAAATTATAACACAAATTGAAATGTATTTCCAAAAGCTTTCTATAGTTCTAATTTCAAGAAAGTAAAGAAGCACACCATAGATCTAAGAATGTCTGGTCTCCACAGTCGAGGAGGGCCCAACTCATCTGCCATTTGTCTTCCCAGATCGCGGAGGTGATCGTGCATTGCAAAGCGCGGGTAGAGATGATCTGCCCGCACTTTAACTAGGCACTTATCTTGCAGGGTTTGAATTGCATGTTCAGCGCTCCAACCGGACATATTCCAGATTAATATAGCTTTACTTCTCATTTCAAATGTTTCCTTCTTACTGAAAAGACAAGCTATATCTATAAATATCTGCTTCTCCTCTCTGTCCAGACCATCAAAACTAATTTTAAGTCTCTGCATTATATCCTTAGGCTGAATTTTCTTAACTTTTTCCAATTCTAACTTCCAATAATACTCATCCCTACAATAAACATGGGCGCCCAAAACTACGAGAGAGAGGGGTAAACCTCCACAAAATTTCACGAAGCTTTCAACCAATTTCTCATATGCACTGGGCAGATCCCGTCCGCGGAAAGCATAGCTACAGAAGAGCTCTTTAGCATGATCCTTATCCATTCCCTTCATCATATAACGGCTGCTGACATCAGCAACCCTTAACACACTTTGGTCACGGGTTGTAATAATTACCAGGCTACCAGAGCTCAGCTTATGTACAGGTAATAGGGCGTCCAACTGGTCCTCATGATCGATATCATCTAGGACTATAAGGAAATTCAAATGACTTACCCTTCCCAGATGATTCTTCAGCTCTCCGATTCCTTTGTGCACACTGCTAATCTCTAGAGTTTTAATCTCTTGATCTTTAGGGAAAAGATCTTTTAAGAGCCGACTTTGCAAGCAGTGCAATTCACCTTTGGCATGCGATTCTCTCACATCAGAGAGGAAACATGATGCATGGTAGTCTGAACTCTTCCTGTTAAACAATTCTTTTGCCAGAGTAGTCTTGCCAGACCCGCCAAGTCCAAAGATCCCTACTCTCGTGATCTTGTCCCTCGTTGTCTCTGAACAACTTCTTTCAAAATCATCGACGAGTTCAGCGAGTCCAACCGGATATTTCGCAACATCTAACGGTATTCTATTTTTCCTTTCTTGCACTTCTTGTAGCACACGAGAGACAATTTTTTCACACAAATTGCTGAAAGCCAAAACCAAAAATCTCTTTAGAAAGTCATTCGACAATGGTAGATTGAATGTCATGTACTGGAGAAAAATGTAAAACATGATGAATCGTAATCCATATAAAACAAATGATAGTACTCTTACTCTTGATGCTGGCTAAGTTCATAACCAGATATGTCTGCAGAAGATACGAGGGCCTTTTTCCATTCATCCAACTTATCAATATTCCTGCCTCTACTTCGATAATCAGAAAACGCCACAGCATACCGAGACTTGTCGTTCTCGATGTGACGAAGTTCCCAAGGTTCCACATCGTAGAACACAGGAATAAACAGGGCGTCTGTTTGTTGTAACATAAGAACAAGCTCGTTCAAACACCAAGAGGACACTGCATATCCTTTGGAGAAAATGGCAATTTGCACAAGAGATGAGCATATGCCATTGCGAATTGCAAAAGGAATAGAATCCCCCCCTTCTATCTCTTCACGGTCTAGAAATGCCCGGCAATGTCTAGCCATAAGAAGGTCATAGAGTTGTTTAGCAAGGGTGTCTTTGACGTCAGGGCCTCGGTGGCTGATGAATGCATCATATAGTTTAGGAGAGGTAATCGATCTTTCCTGAGGAGATGAGGAGGAGGAAGCCATGAATGCAGGACTAGAATTGCAAAATATATTAAATTTTCTAAAGCAGAGTCCGCTGGATTTGATAAAAATATACAACAATAGCTAGGTAATGTTTGCAGAGAAACGTAAGCAAATGTGCGAAGGGTTACTAGCTGTCCCGCACCAACGAGTTAAATATCTTTGCACTACATAATTGAGGAGGAAGAAGAATATTGTGGGTCCAATCGCATTTATGTATTTATGCTATTTTTATTTAATTTCTTAATTTTTTAAGAGTGTTTTGATACTTAAATATATTATAAATTATATAATCTTATGTAAAGTCTACTATTTTGTTTTATGTTATCCACTTAACTCATTACACATCTTTTTATGCATCTATCACTTAATCTTTTTTCCATGTTCACACATGTTTATGCATTACCTTTATTAATTGAAAGTGTAAATGACAATGAATAATTCGTACTATTATATGAAATTATATGAAATGATTTAATATGATATGAAATTAATTCTAGAAGAGACAACTAATCAACCATCAACAAAAAAATATTTGTTGATTGTAAGGTTTTATTATTATTACACCATATTCTCAAGAGAACAAATTAAGAAAGTTCAAAAAATTTAAAAATTTACTATAGTAAGAGATTTGATAAATATATTAGTGCATTGCTCTTGAGTGGAACAATTTTGGAGCTAGATATTTTTCTATTTGACATGTTCATAGATAAAGTGACATTGAATTTTAACATGTTTCATGTGCTCATAAAAATATGATTCAAAAAAGGATTTAAAATACTTTTATTATTGTAGAACAAAGTTGGAGGACATGTCTTATGAACATCCATGCATATCAAAATGTAAGGTAACCATATCACCTCACAAACATACCCACCCATAACACAATATTTTTATTCTATGGAAGAGAGAAAAAATGATTTTATTTTATTTCTTGATGGTATCAAACCAAATCCCCAAAAGAAAAAAAAACCTCTAGTAGTAGCTACATAGTCCAAAAAATCTTCTT
The DNA here is from genome assembly GCA_007258455.2 of Sequoia sempervirens. Classification (NCBI taxonomy): domain Eukaryota; kingdom Viridiplantae; phylum Streptophyta; class Pinopsida; order Cupressales; family Cupressaceae; genus Sequoia; species Sequoia sempervirens. The sequence goes on from VDFB02322867.1 coordinate 34,038, forward strand.
AGCTAGGACAAATTTGTGGGAGGAGGCAAATCTAGAATGGCTTGAATCTTTTGTTGACCAACCTGAACTCCTTTAGCACTATGACATGTACCAAATACAATATCTTAGTTGACCCAAAATCACATTTGGACATCTTAGCAAAGAGAGATTGTTATTCTAGAATTCCCAAGACTATATTCAAGTGCTTCAATGTTTTTCCCATATTTTGCTATAGATCAAAATATCATCAAAGAAAACTAACATAAACTTCCTCGAGTGCAATTTTCATAGAGGAATCTATGAAGGAATTTTTTTAGATTGCCACCACTTTTATTAATTTCAAGCCACAGGAGTTCAATCTTAGAAGAGTCATTTAAACTAATAAAATAAGTAATCCTGGTATAGGGGGATGAATCCTAGAACAAATGGAAACACCTACCCTTTATTTCTACTAGGATTTATTTAAATCTTTTTGGTTCCTAAATATAAGGATCAAGATTAACTATGTGGTTTTGTAGAAAATAGTTATAAGTAATTCTAGTATAGAGGGATGAATCCAACAATGAATGGAAACATCCGCCCTTTGTTTCTACTAGGATTTGTTTAAATCTTTTTGGTTCCTACATATAAGGATCATGTTAACTGTGTGGTTTCATAGAAAAAAATTATAAGAACACAAATTGAAATGTTTTTTCAAAAGCTTTCTATAGTTCTAATTTCAAGAAAGCAAAGAAGCACACCATAGATCTAAGAATGTCAGGTCTCCACAATTGAGGAGGGCCCAACTCATTTGCCATTTGTCTTCCCAGATTGTGGAGGTGATAGTGCATTTCAAAGTGCGTGTAGTGATGATCTTCCCGCAAGTCAACTAGGCACTTATCTTGGAGGGTTTGAACTGCATGTTCAACGCTCCAACCAGACATATTCCAGATCAATATATCTTTACTTTTCATTTCAAATGTTTATTTCTTACTAAAAAGACAAACTATATCTATAAATATCTGCTTCTCCTATTTGTCTAGACCATCAAAGCTAATTTTAAGTCTCTCCATTATATCCTTAGGTTGAATTTTCTTAACTTTTTCTAATTCTAACTTCCAATAATACTCATCCCTACAATAAACATGGGCACCCAAAACTATGAGAGAGAGGGGTAAACCTCAAAATTTTGTGAAGCTTTCAACCAATTTTCATATGCACTCGATGGATCCCGTCCGCAGAATTCATGGCTACAAAAGAGCTCTTTTGCATGATCCCTATCCATTCCCTTCATCTTATAACAGATATCGACACTCCTTAACACACTTGGGTATGTACAAGATCATGAGAGTCCAAAAAGTGGCAATGTGAAAAAAAAGGCATTTTTAACATGCCCAAAAATGCAAAATTTTTGTTGACATTTTGCAAGCTTGGGTACAATATCTGTTTTGGTTTGCTAATACCAAATTGAAATGGATATCCATTTATAACAAATATCCGTTTTGTTTTTCAAAATAGATTTTTTTTTGGAAAGCAAGAACCCATTCTTTTGAAAATCAAAACAGATATCCATTTGAAACAAACAAAACAGATATTTGTTTAAATCAAAATGGATATTTGTTTTGAAGACCTAAAAAACCCTCTTTAATAAAATGGGCATAACTTTTGTATTTTTTATCAAAATTTTGACTTTTTACAAGCGTTGGAAAGGTGATTGGGAGCTCTACGCAATGGACTTGGTGGTGTTTCTATATTGTACACAAAAAAAAATTATAATCATTTGTGTGTTTGTGAAATGTGGGAAAGTTAGTAAATCAACACAAACACCAATGAGATGTATTATAATAGAGATTTAATCAATAAAGTTGAATCAAATTGAAACAGGATTAAATTCCTAAAAACGTTCCATTGTTCTCTATTCTCAAGGATTTATTAAACCATTCAGCTCTTAGATTTTAGATGTGCACTATGGTTTCTGAAATGACAACTTAAGAAACAAGATGCTATTCGAAATGCAAGAAAACTAAGTTCCTACATGAAACTCTATGATGAAAACCATAATTCTATGATAATGGAGATATGGACAAAATGGATAATGATGCTAGATTATATGATGCTAACGCTGTGATAAGAAGCTAAAATGATTTTGCATATGCTCAAATAACCATTGATATGATAATTTAAAATGCAACTATAAAGCAAGACATGATTTAAAATGCAATTATAAAGCAAAACATGATTCTAAGCTAACATGATGCTACAATGAAAACTTGCTAAAATGTTAAACAATTCTATAAGACTCCAAATCTCCAATGCTCCAAAGTTATTCCTACATGATAGCTCTACTCAAATGTGGGATGCCAAATATTATAGCAAAAGGGTTGTATTTATAGGATTTTCCAAGCATCTTGTGATGTGGTAACGATTGACGGTCCAGATTCAAACATAAAGGATGAATGGTGGGATGGAGAGAATCAAGAAAGGTGTTCTCTTGACCATAGACAACATGCCAAATGGATGGGGGAATCAAGTGTGTGAGAGAAAGACCATGTGTTTGAAAGTTTGTTGAAGAAGTGTGTGAGGAATAAGCCATGTGTTTGAAAGTTTGTTGAAGAAAATTAGAATTATTTAATTTCATGTGACCTTGGTGAGGTGGCATGAAAAGTTGTAGGCATGTGTTTGAATTTCAAATTTGGGATTAGTGAAAATTAATTAAATAAAACAAACTATAGAAATTTGTTTATTTAATTAAATTAGAGGAATGTGATTTTAGATTTGGAGAATTAGAAGATATGAACTATATAAATAAATTGGGAATTTATTTATTAGTCAAAATATTAATTAAATAACTAGTATACAATTAATTAAATGTTTTGACCTATTTTAGGTGTATACAATTTGAACTTCATATTTCATTTTTGAAACATCAAATTCTCACTACTTTCACATGCAAAGTCTTTTTTTCATTTTTTTTGTAACACTCATCTCAAAATACTTGAAACATTAGAAAAAGTAATGAATAATGAAATATTTATATTTTTGTTGTAAGGAGATGAAAAAATATTCATAAATCATCATATCTCTTTGTCCCTTTCTCTACCTCTCTATATATCACTATGTCTCCCCTTAAGCTCTAGGCCTATCCCTCTCTCCTTTCTTCTTTCTTTGTCCCTCTTTATACCTATCTTTCTCACTCTCTCTCCTTGAGCTCTAGACATATCTCTCTACCTCTCTCTCCATCCATCCATCCTTCTCTCTCTCTCTCTCACTCCCTCTCTCTTAGGTACCTCCCTCTCCCTCTCCATCTCTCTCCCTCTCCATCTCCTCATTCCATATCCCCTCTCCCTCCCTACCTCCCTTTGAAGTCTCTCTCCCTCTTAGGTCTCTCCCACTCCCTCTATCTCTCTTTTCTCTCCAACTCTCTCTCTCAATGTCTCACTCACACTCTCTCCCTCTCAAGTCTCTCTCTCCCACTCTCTCTCCCTCTCTCGCTCGCTCTCATCCTCTCAAGTCTCTCTCCCTCTCCCTCCCTCTATCTCCCTCTCTCCCTCTCAAGTATCTCTTTCTTCCCCTCTCTCTCCCTCCCTATCTCTCTCACTCTCCATCTCTCTCTCCATCTCCCTCTCAGGTCTCTCTTTGGTCCCTACCTCTCCATCTCCCTCTCAGGTCTCTCTTTGGTCCCTACCTCTCCATCTCCCTCTCTCCCTTTCTTTCTCTCAATCCATCTAAATTCTCTCTCTCACACTATCTCTTCATCTCCATCTCAGGTCTCTCTCTCCTCTCTCCCTCTCCCGCCCTCTCTCTCTCTCCCTCTCTCCCTCTCAAGTCTCTCTCTCTCTCTCTCAGACACACACATACCCTTTCGCTCGTAGGTCCCTCCCACTCCCTCTCCCTCTCCCTATCACTCTCACTCTCACTCTCACTCTCCCTCTCTCCCTCTCTCTCTCCCCCCTGAAGTCTCTCCTTAAGTCTCTCTCTCTTAGGTCTCTTACACCCCCTCTCTCCCTCTTAAGTCTCTCTCAAGTCTCTCCCATTCCCTCCTCTCTCTCTTAGGTCTCTCCCACTCCCTCACTCTCTTCTCTTATCTCTCTCTTAGTCACACTCTCCATCTCCCTCTTAGGTCTCTCTCAAGTCTCTCTATCTCTTCATATATCCCTCTTAGGTCTCTCTCTCTCTCTCTCCCCTTTCCTCTCTCCATCTCAAGTCACTCTCCCTCTCTCTCTCTCTCTCCCCATCTCAATTTACTTTTGAGGGGGATATAGATAGAGGGAGGGAGGGAGAGAGACTTGAGAGGGGGAGAAAGAGAGAGGGGGGAGAGAAAGAGACTTATCTAGTTAGGGTGGAAAGGAGACACTTGAGAGAGAGTTATCTAGTTAGGGTGGGAAGGAGACACCTAAGAGAGAGAGTTATCTAGGTAGGGTGTGAAGGAGACACCTAAGAGAGAGAGGGACAACAAGAGACCTAAGAGGGAGAGGGGGGAGAGAGGGAGATGGAGAGTGAGAGGGAGAGGGGGAGGGAGTGGAAGGAACTAGAGAGAGAGAGGAGAGAGAGAGAGCGCTAAGAGGGAGATGGGGAGTGTGAGTGTAAGAGAGTGAGAGAGAGAGAGACATGAGAGAAGAGAGAGGGAGTGGGAGAGACCTAAGAGAGAGAAAGATAGAGAAGGGGAGAGAGAGGAGTGGGAGAGACATGAGAGAGAGACCTAAGAGGGAGAGAGGGAGGGAGAGAGACTTCAAATGGAGGGGATGAGAGAGAGATAGAGGGAGGGAGAGGGAGAGAGAGAGGGAGGAAGAGAAAAAGACTTGAGAGTGTGAGTGTGTGTGTGTGAGAGAGGAGAGAGCGAGAGAGACCTAAGAGATAGATAGAGACTTCAAAGAGAGGGAGAGGGAGTGGGAGGGACCAGAGAGAGAGAGAGAGAGAGAGAGAGGGATGAAGAGAGAAATAGTATGTGTGTGTGAGAGAGAGTGGGAGAGAGAGAGCTTAGAGGGAGATGGAGAGTGTGACTAAGAGAGAGAGACATGAGAGAAGAGAGAGAGGGAGTGGGAGAGACTTGAGAGAGAGAAAGAGAGAGGGAGAGAGAGAGGAAGGAGTGGGAGAGACTTGAGACAGGGATACTTGAGAGGGAGAGAAAGAAATAGAGGGAGGGAGAGAGGGAGTGGTAGGGACCTAAGAGAGAGAGGGAGAGAGAGACCTAAGAGGGAGAGTGTGTGAGTGAGAGATTGGGAGAGAGAGAGGGAGTGGGAGAGAACAAAGAGAGAGAGGGAGTGGGAGAGACTTGATAGAGAGAGACCTAAGAGGGAGAGAGGGAGTCAGAGAGACCTAAGAGAGAGATAGACTTAAGAGGAAGAGAGACTTCAAAGGGAGAGAGAGAGAGGGAGATTGGAGATGGAGAGAGGGAGATGGAGAGGGAGAGAGAGAGGGAGAGGGAGTGGGAGGGACTAGAGAGAGAGAGAAGGAATGATGGAGATAGAGGTAGAAATATTGGTCTAGAGCTCAAGGGGAGAGAGAGAGAGAGAGAAAGATAGGTATAAAGAGGGACAAAGAGATGATAATTTATGAATATTTTTTTATTTCTTTACTACAAAAAATATAAATATTTTATTATTCATTACTTTTTCTAAATTTTCAAGTATTTTGAGATGAGTGTTACAAAAAAATATGAAAATGAGACTTTGCATGCGAAAGTAGTGAGCATTTGATGTTTCAAAAATGAAATATGAAGTTCAAATGATTATAATTATTTTTTGTGTACAATATAGAAAAACCACCTAGCCTATTGCATATAGCTCTCAATCACCTTTCCAACGCTTGTAAAAAGTCAAAATTTTGATAAGAAACACAAAAGTTATGCCCATTTTACTAAAGAGGGTTTTTAAGGTCTTCAAAACGATTATCCATTTTGTTTTTCAAAAAAATGGGTTCCGACTTTCCAAAATGAATATCTGTTTTCAAAAAAAATGGATATCCATTTCGATTTGGTATTACCAAACCAAATCAAATATTGGCTCGGGATTTGGTTCGGAATTTCTTGACTTGGAAAGTCAACCCAGAAACTGTGTTTTGAAAATTTGCTTAGTTTTTCAAAGTTCGCCTTTGTGGCTGATGACTTTTTTTTTAATCCGAATTTCATCAAACGAAAAGGGTTTATGGAAAAAATTATCAGCTTTCCACCAATATAACTTTTACCTTATTTTAATTTTAATAAATAATTATTATTGATTTTCTACCTACATTACATCTAAAGTCTTGATTGTAGGCTGATTGAAAAAATTCTATAGCTTTCAAACTACTTAATATTTTTTGAATCTACAAGATGCACTACATTCTATGCTTCGCATACTATAGGATAAAAAAAAAATTGAATTTCATAAATTTTTGACCAAGTTATGGTGGTCAGATACATACGTTTTAATAATTCTAAAAAGTTCTAATAAAAAAATCATAACTAATTATTTACATGGAAAAAAATTACAAAAAGAAATCTGGCACATCCGGGCATGTGTCATTTACTTATATTGAAAAATTCAGAAAAAAAGTGGTCAAACATACACTTGCTTCTTATCTTTTTCCTGAAAATTTAGTACCTACAACATTGAAATTTCAAATTTTCTCAAAACAATTTTTTTTTTTTCAAAAAATGGACTAGTAGCCTAGAAACTACATTCAATTTGCTACAACTTTTGTTACATATTTTTCAAATTATGTTAATAACCTATTCAATTTTTTATGTCAAGTTGCTTAACTCTAATTTTCTGAATTTTCATCGCCACTTAGAGGCCTAGCTTGGACCCCCATGAGTTTGCACTGACCCACTTTGGTCACCAGTTGTAGTAATTACCAGCTACTAGAGCTCAGCATACCTTTAGGAAAAAGAGCATCTAACTAGTCCTCATGATCGATATCATCTAGGATTATATGGAAATGCAAATTCCTTGCCCTTCCAAGACGATATTTGAGCTTTTCAATTCCTTGGTGCACACTCCTAATCTTTAGTTCTTTAATCTCTTCATCTTTTGGGAAAATATCTTTTAAGAGCTGACTTTGTAAGCAATGAAATTCACCTTTGGAATGTGATTCTCTCACATCAAAGATAAAACATGATGTATGGTATTTGTAGCTTGAACGCTTCCTGTTAAACAATTCTTTTGCTAGGGTAATTCACTAGACCCCCAAGTCCAAATATCCCTACAATTATGACCTTGTCGCTCACTATCTTTGAACAAGAACTTTCAAAATCACCAACGAGTTCAGTAACTCCAACTGGATATTTCAGAACATCTAATGGTATCCTATTTTTCTTTTCTTGCACTACTTGTAGCACATGAGACACAATATTTTCACACTATTAGAAAAACTAAAAGAAAAAAATTCCAGTACATAGTTTTTAGATGAATTAACCATAAATTATGATAAACAATAAAATGTGATAAAACCATGAGAGAGGCATAGAAAAGTATACTTTTTTTACGATGAAACTACAACAAGTATCTTATACATTATGGAAAAATTGTGAGATATAAAAAAATCAATGAAAGTAGTTACAAAAAATAGTTGTGAAACCAACCGAAACAAAAACAGTTACCAACGATTACAAAACAAATTTTATTTTACTTTAACATCCTCCCTAAAATTTGATTTGTGGGAAATTTTTTTATTCCTAAACGATTCTAGAGTCCAATGAAAGCTTCTTCCTTCAAAGGATTTGTTAGAATGTCAACAACTTGATCTTTGGACCTACAATAAGAAAGTTTGACTTTGTTATTTTTAACCAATTCTCTGATGAAGAGAAATTTGATGTCTATGTGCTTGCTTCTTCCATGGAAAACATGATTTTTAGAAAGTGTAATAGCTAATTGATTATCACAAAATATAATTGTTTCTTCCATTTGGGACTGCATCAATGCTTCGTGCATCCTTCATAACCAAATTGCTTGACAACCTGCTGAAGTGGATGCCACATATTTTGCTTATGTTGAGGACAATGCAACAATGGGTTGTTTTTTTAAGACCATGAAATGACACCTGAACCAAGAGTAAAAACATACCTTGAAGTACTTTTCCTATCATCTTGGTCTCCAACACAATCACTATCTGTATAACCAAAAAACTTCAAAACACGCTTCTTTTCATAAAAAATCCATGATTTGCAGTCCCTTTTACATACCTGAGTATTCTTTTACTTGCTTGTAAATACGTATCATGTGGATCCTCCATGAACCTACTTATCAAGCTTACTACATATATGATATCTGGTCTTGTTGTAGTTAAGTATATTAAGGTTCCAACCAAACTTTTATACAAAGTAGAATCTACCTTTTTGTTTTCATCTTTTTTGCTCAACTTCACACCCATGGCAATAGGCATAATTGTTGGTTTGCTATTTTCCACCCTAAACCTTTTCAAAATATCATTTGCATACTTTTCTTGTGAAATGAAAATCCCATCACAATTTTGAGTTACTTCAAGACCAAGATAATAGTGCAACAAACCAAAGTCAATCATCTCAAATTCACTATTCATTGCCACTGAAAATTCACTAAACATGTTTTCATTATTCCCAGTATAAAGCAAATCATCAACATAAATGTAGACTATCATAACATCTCCTTATTGATTTTGTTTTGTTGGAGTTGTAATTTCTCCCACTCTTAGAATATCTTAGAATATTCAGGTAGTTTCTTAGTTGGTTAAAAATTAGTTGCTAACAATTATATTTTTAGTTTGTTGGTTTCTAGAAGTTTCTTGTTTTGTCTAAGACCTCTATAATGAGGCATATGTAATCATTTTAATTGAGACAATAAAATCATTTGGTGCATAACACATTTTTTGCTATTTTATTTTGTCTCCATTGATCTCCCAACATGTGGTATTAGAGCCAGGGTAAGAGAAAGGTGGTTGTTAGCAAAAGAAAAGTTGGTTAAATTAAGGGTTTGAAATAGATTGTTGTAGATCTGAGAGGTAAAGGGAGAGCAAAAATCAAGTTGTGATAATTGGAGATTAGCCTAGTCGTAGCCAAGGAGCCTGCAGTTTGGAGCAGATGGAGTCAATGCTACAAAGAAGAGGATAGAAGGTTGCACTATCTGTGGCAGGCCAGAATGAAAAACATATGTGGCTGCAAAGACTGAAGAAGAGAAGATTTGGCTTCATAGAGAGAAAATTGATGCAAGCTCGAGGAATAAGGCCAATTAAATTGGCATTCAAAATTGAATTCAAAAGTCTATGTGATCGAGAATTGCATTGGAAAAAAGAATAAGAGTGAATTTGGGGCTGCGTTGTGGAGGTTTGGATAAGCACAAAGGTGCACACCATTATATCAAAGAAGGGCCTTTAAAGGTTAAAATGTGGAGGCATATTGGAAATGGTGGCACAAAAGTGAAGAGTGTGGAGGGCAGCGCATCAAGGGAAGATGTATTGCTACTTGGAGGAGTCGAGCCTCAGAGTCACATAACTAGTAAAGTTCCTGGATTAAGATGGCCCAGTTGTACCTCCATAGAGATGAAGCCAGATGAAAGGGCCAAAAAATAATAAAATAGACCATGCCATTCAATTAAGTGACTGTAATCCAAGAGGAAAAGACTCCCCGGGTATGTGCAGGATCATGATGGGCCAAAAAGTGGCAATATTATGGGTATTTGTAGGGTATGTGGTTGATGACTTTTTTTTTACCCAAAATTGATGAAACGAAAAGGGTTTTTAGAGGAGATTCTTAGTTTTCCACCAATATAAATTATGTTAATTTGAATTTAGTAAATAATTATTATTCATTTTCTATTAAAATTATGATTAAAGTCTTGATCGATAGGTTGATTGAAAAACATCCATAACCTTCAAACGGTATCACATTTTTTGAATCTGAAACATGTGTCACATTCTATGCTTCACATACTATAGGGTTAAGAAAATAAAAATTAAATTTCATGAAGTTTTGACCAAGTTAAAGCGGTCAGACATACAATTTTTTATATTTTTTAAAAGTTGTAATAAAAAATTCATAATTAATTATTTACTTAGAAAAAAATTACAAAAAAATATGCATCACATCCGCACATGAGTCCTCTACTTATATATTAAATCTTATAAAAAATATTATCATTTTATTATGGTTAGGGTGGTTAGACAGACACTTACTTCTTATTTTTTCCCTGAAATTTAAGTACTACATTGAAATTTCAAATTTTCACCAAATAGATTTTATTTATTTTTAAATAAACTTAGTAGTTTAGAAACTACATTCAATTTTCTACAGATTGTATTCTTACATATTTTTCAAATAATATAGATAACTTATTCAAATTTTTACATCAAGTTGTCTAACATTGATTTTTCTAAATATATTTTACCACTTAAGGACCTATTTTCTCCATGATGATTATGCACATACCTGAGGGGCATATGTGACCTGTATGTAGCAACAAAAGAGGGCTACACTTATAATTTGGATATTTAATTTTATATTGCAAAGAGTAAAATATATAATGGCTGCATTGGAATAGAGAGAGAGGATTGTAGGAATGAATGGAAATGAGGAGTAAGCCACCACAAGTGAAGTTGGAGTAATTTTTTCCAAGAAGATAAAGTGAAAAGATAAGAGAAATATAATGTCCCCAGAGTGCAGAGCCATCAAAAAGAGATAGTCGTGTATGATTGTTGTATTGTAAGCATAGAATGCAGGGTTATTAGCCGCCAGCCAATGAACGGGCGATGTTTTTAGTTTTAAAAAATTTGCCACAACTGAGAGCAAGCTGTTGTAAGGAAGGAGAGTTGCAGAAGTAAAAGTCGCCTACCAATCATCATTTCCATTCAAAGGATATTTGGAGAATACGAGTCACCGCAGTGTGGAAGTTTTAGCATTGCAGGCCACAAAAATTGGAGAAAGAAGGTGTCACAACTCGCCAGTCAAAGAAGAGCTAGACAATAACAAGGTATTCAGATTTGGTTAAATGTGTTTGCTATTGTTGCAAGTGAAGAAAATGTTTCCCAAGCTGCCGTTTGAAAAAGAAAATCAATGAAGTTTTCGATGAATGGACTCTTGTTAACAAGAAAAAATCAATCTAAATATGTTAGTCATGTGTTTGAAGGAAGTTGTTTTATTGAGTCACAGCTCAATGGTAGCAGTTACAAAGTAGAATGCGTAGAAGTAAAGGTAATAGTTGTAGTTGTAGAGGTGATAAAGAAGCTTACCCATTTGATTGATGGAAGCCACAAGGATAGTAATCTTCCAGTCTGAAGCAAAGAATCTTTGTTCAGAAGAGTTAGTAAAAAAAGGCCAACTGCAGAAGTCGCTGATAGAAAAGAAGGGGCACTGAAATTTGGATTGCAGTCTTAAAAAGTAGTTTGAAGGAGGAAATTTGAGAATGAGGAGGAATGCGAAGCTACTAAGATAGAGGAATAACAGTATGTATTTGTGTGATTTAGGCCAGTAGAGCCAGCTAAAAATAGGATCCCTGAGCAGTGTAGCTCAAAAGGAGGTGTTGAGGAAAACAAGTGTTTCACACTTGAACCCACAATGGATTGGTGATAAGAAGGTCAAAGCTTGTAGTTAGAGCATCCCAACAAAAAATTGGGATGTCCTAGGTTTGATCCATATAATTTAAAGATTGCAGATGTTGAAGCATCAGTGAAAGGAAAAGCAGTTGTTGATGGAGAAATCGTGAAAGAAAGAGTGAAGACACGTGAAGTTGCAAATGAAGAAATTGGAGGACTGCTGCAACAATTGGAAAGAGAGTTGAGAAGAGAAAACAAAAAAGGAATTTGGGAATGTTAAATGCAAAAGAATATGTGGTAGAAATTAAGGGGGAGTGTTGGAGTTGTAATTTCTCCCACTCTTAGAATATTCAGGTAGTTTCTTAGTTGGTTAAAAATTAGTTGCTGACAGTTATATTTTCAGTTTGTTGGTTTCTAGAAGTTTCTTGTTTTGTCTAAGACCTGTATATAATGAGGCATATGCAATCGTTTTAACTGAGACAATAAAATCATTTGCATAACACATTTTTGCTGTTTTATTTTGGCTCCTCTACTCTCCCAACACACACAAATTGTTGAAAGCCAAAACCAAAAATTTCATTAGAAAGTCATCCTACGATGGTAGATTTAATGTCACGAACTGGAGAAAAAGGTAAAACATGATGCATCACAATTGATATAAAACAAATGATGGTAATCTTACTCTTGATGCTGGCTAAGTTCATAACCAGATATGATATGTCTGCAACAGATACGAGGATCTTTTTCCATTCATCCAACTTATCAATATTCATGCCTTCACTTCGATAATAAGAAAATTCCGTAGCATACCGAACTTGTTGTTCTCAATGTGACGAAGCTCCCAAGTTTCCACATCGTAGAAGACAGGAATAAACAGGGCGTCAGTTTGTTGTAACATAAAAACAAGCTCGTTCAAACACCAAGAGAACACTACACATCCTTTGGAGAAAATGGAAATTTGCACGAGATGAGCATATGCCATTGCGAATGGCTAAAGGAATAGAGTCTCCCCCTTCTATCTCTTCATGATCTAGAAATGCTTGGCATTGTCTAGCCTACCTGGTCATAAAGTTGTTTAGCAAGGGTGTGTTTGACGTCGGGGCCTCGGTGGCTGATGAATGCATCATATAGCTTAGGAGATGCATTCAATCTTTCTCGAGGAGATGAGGAGGAAGCCATGAAGGTAGGAGTAGAAATGCAAAACATATGAAATTTTCTAAAGCAGAGTCAGCTGGATTTGATAAGTGAGATGTGCATCATGGGAAAGAGGTCATTCCATGCCCATATTCTCTTCCCTTGTGTTATGGTTTTAAAGCATTTTTTATATGATAATCGTAATGGTAGATTTTAGATATTTATATTGTTTTTTATTTATTATTTATCTATTTTAAGAAAGAGTGTGGTGAATTTATATATTTATATATATATGTTTTTGGAGAATGACCATACATAGATATATTGTAATAATTGTAATAGTGAATTTATATATTTATATTTTTACATTGAAGGTTTTTCTAATGTGAGCTTCACTAAACTTATTTTGTCCATCAACCATGGATAATCATAAATAAGGCTTGCAAGACGATTTGAATGATCATGATCGTTCCTCTCGCCTTTTTTTCCCACTATCGATTGTGTTTCCAGGGGTTTTTCGCTTTGATCCCGCAAGTTAAATGTTTGATACAAATGTTGATCATAGAGCCACAAACTTCAATGTGATTTAGAGAAAATTGGACTAGAGTCTTCTATCTACTTCCTTTGACCATACCACCATGTATTAAAATATCTTAAGGAGACGACATGATCCTTTAGACTTTTTCATTTAAGTAATTTTAAAAATAATTTGGAGTATTTATAAGCCTAAAACAAAAAATCAATGAATTAATTTACTATATATATTACATTAATTTTATATATAATTAACATTATGATTATATTTATTATTTTATATTATATTATATATTTTTATCTAATATAATATAATAAATAATATCATATTTTAAATTAATCTTCTATATATTAACTTATGAGATTATTTAATATGTATGAGAATATAATTGTTATATCTATTTATATAAAATGGATACACAATTAAACAATATTATAATTTAATATAATATAAATATTATATTTTATTTTTTCAAGGGCTTTATCTCTAAGTGGACAAGTCTAAGTTGGTACATTTTAAATTAAGCATCAAGGATTAAGAAGTATTCATTCTATTAAAGTCACCTGAGGCACAATACTCACCCATTCACTTATTTATTACACATCTAGATGGTTTGAACCTTACTAGACAGTGCAATCAAGGAATATACTGTCACCCTTACCAAATGTGCTCAACTAAGTGAGCCACAACCCTTTAGTGAATTTTAAAATTTAGAATTCTAGAAATGAAAGTATTTAGTTGATTTGGTAGTTGATAGATAATTGTTCATTATTTTTATCATAGATGTGTTGGAAGTAAAATGGTGAAATCTAAATTGGGTTACTCTTAAATTTTGGTGGATTGATCTTGTAGGCACATAAATCTAACCATGTCATAACCATCACCTAATTCATATTTCATATATCCCCTTATAATTTTTGTTAAATAGAGCCAATTATTTAACTAATCTTTCTAATAATCTTCCTAGCATTAATTAAAAAATTCAATCATTTATTTTTAACTAATGATTTCAACATTTTCCTCTATAGTAAAACCTTAGTTGAATAAATTCTACAATTATTTAATTAATTTTTTCTTTTATATCCCAATCTTCCAAATATTAATTCCCAAATTCTCCCTTCAAAGAATTAGTTGCCAGAAATCAATTAGTTAACTAATCATCCACTTGGACATTGATCATAAGCATGATTAAGTCAAGTGAAATTTTATGTACATGGCCCCATGCCACATAGTTCACAATTATCAATTAATTTCTCTCATCAAATATTGACCATCCATTCAATTTAAAAAATATAGTCTTTCACAAAGCTCCAAAAAGGGGCTTTTCAAACTTTTAAAAAAGATTTTTTATTGTAACCCCAAAATTATTTTAGGATCTCCACCATCTAAACACCTTGTTTCATAAACATCCTCATGTGAACCAATCACAAAGTGTCATTTGGAGGCTTCTTGTGGCTTACATCCTCTCAATCAACCTCCTCCATTGAATTTCTAAATCAGTCTTAACCATTGATCATCCATCCTTGAATTTTATAAGTAACTCATCATATAAGCTATTTCAAGAGAAACCTTGGAATGAAATGTTATAATGTTAGTTTGAGCACCAACATTGTATTTTTCATCACAAATCCATCTTGAGTACAAGTTTTGAATTATAACAATCCAACAAATTGAATCAAATCCAATCCCAAACTTAAATATTTATTAAGAATATTTGGCTATCTTAAGTATAGAAAATCAATTCATCTATACTGAATTGAATCACTGCCCTAAGATATCAATCTTTGATTACTCACCCAAAACCAAATCCATAGCCCACTAAATTGAATAACTTTTATCTTAAATCCAAAACTTATCCAACATTTGACCTTTCACAAATCAACTCAAGATTGTTTCTACAAAACAAATATTAAGGTCTAATCTTTCCAAATCAAAATCTAATCATCCAAAATTTTACACAATAATAATCATTAATCCAATTTATTTTTATGATACCTCTTATCACAACCAATCTAAAAAACTATTTGTTGGTGATAATGTTAGTTTCATTGATTGAGAAGAATGTGGTCCCTTTGAACATAAAAAAGTGATTATGAGAGTCTTATAGACCATTATGAATACACCCATGAATACCTAGATGATATTATCTTAAGCAATTTTGTCACAATATCTAGCCACCCAAGAATAAACCATCAAGAACAAATAGACAAGGAATTGAATAGAACAACTTATGAAGAAGATCCTTGTGGTAAATATCCATTTATCATCCTTGTAGTACCTTTAATAAGGGAAATTCATCTTTAGCACAAGGCCCTCATCCCCCATCCATATCCAAAATGCATGCCTCATGCACATGCCTTGTAGCCTCCACCTCATATGCAAACTCGTCATCCTAAAAAATATTGCAATTCAACTCATCTCATCAACCTAACCACCAATCAAACAAAATCACCTTCATAGATTTTCTCCAAGGTCTATTCACAAAGGATCTAAAGAAAAAATATTAATTCCACCTTTCCATCATTCTAGCAAGTCTACTTATGTGGGAAAAAAAGTGCCAACTTTTCAAAAGTACATGAAGTACAAAATCCATAAACATCAAAGACCCAAGTTCTACATCCATGTCCTAAACACCAAGATCCTATCTAAACATTAATTGCTAGTGATATTGTCAATGAAAAATGTCACCCCTCTATTATATTATCCAAAAAAAATTGAACATGTCATGACCTTATTTCAAAGCATTCCTAGACATATCCCCACCCAAATCGAGATCCAAGCATCTACGCTAATCTCTTTCATGATCCCAAAACCCCTCATTATCAAAACACTATTATTACAACTATGTTGGACTATAGTCCTATCACGTTGGTTCTTCCACCCTTATTCAATCTAGTTTTCTCATCATTGAGGAAACCACAATTACCACTAATATCTATCCATCTAAAGGGTATTCACATCTTATTTTCAAAGAAACAGGTATCCCATCGAAAATCAAACATATCAAAGCATGAACTATTAAGGTAGAGGATTAGGCCCTCACAAGCAAGGATTCTTGGAGCCCATACAAGTCAAAAAATTAATAATTTTAGGGCCTTAGGTATCAGTATTAGGAAAAAAATGTTGGGAACAAGTGTGAAGTTTAAGTGTGAGAACATAATGTCAAGGTAGTTTCCCCCACATGGAAAAGATATTTTTTTGAGGTATAGAAAGATGTGTAATGGGTGAATTTCTGATGCCCCCAATGTAGTATATGGTAATAGGATGCACACTATATAAGGGGGGAATGCATGATACCCTTGATGTAAAGGTATAGAAATGAAGTAATAAGATATCGAGAGAGGGAAATGATCACGCCCTTAATGCAAAATCTTAGCAATGAGTAAATATGATCTAAGTGGAAGACATGATGCCCTTGATTTATGGTTGTGACAATAGAAAATTACTATGTAAGTGGGGAAGTAGTGGTTGTATACACTTAAAATTGGCCAGATCACATTTAATTAATTAAATACTAGTTATTCAATTAATATTTCGACTACGTATAAATAAATTCTCAATTTATTTATATTGTTCACCCTTTTTCTAATTCTCCAAATCTAAAATCATATTCTTCTAAATTAATTAAATAAACAAAATTCCATAAGCTTGTTTTATTTAATTAATCTTCATTAATCTCGATTAGGAAGTCAAGCACATGTCTACAAATTTTTGTGCCACCTCACCAAGGTCACATGAAATTAAATAATTCTAATTTTTAATTAGAATTATTTTCAACCAATTTTTAAAAGCACATGGCTTATTCCCCACACACTTCCACCAATTTTCATGCACATGGTCTTTTTTTCCCACACTTGAGTCTTCCATCCATTTGGCATGTTGCCTATCGGTCAAAAGATTCTTCCATCCATTTGGCATGTTGCCTATTGGTCAAAAGATTCTTCCATCCATTTGGCATGTTGTCTTTGGTCAAGGGGACAACATCTTGATTCTATCCATCTCCACCATTCATTCTTCTTGTTCAAATTTGGACCATTGATCGTTGCCACCTCACCAGATGCTTGGAAAAGGCTATAAATACAACCCTTTGGCATTATATTTTTCATCCACTTTTGAATAGATTTATCATGCAAGAATATCGTTTGAGCTCGCGAGCATTATGGAGTCTTATAGTTACATCTTATATCATGTTTTGTATCATAGTTAAATCTTATACTAACACTTTGCTTCATAGTTTCATTTTATGTCATCCTTTGCATCATAGTTGCATTTTAGATTAGCATATATTCATAGTTAGCATTTGAGCATATGGAGTATCATCTTAGTCTTCCATAGCTTGCATTTGAGCATATGTAGAATCATCCCATCTCACTACCATAGTATCTACCTCAAATAATCTAATAGCATCATCCATTCATCATAGCATTCATCATCATTGTTATCATATAGTTTCATGTAGGAGTTTAATTGGCTTGCATTTTGAATACTAATCTCGTTTCTTAAGTGTCATTCTAATAGTCTTTGTGCACATAGAAATCTGAGGGCCAAAGGGTAAAAGGAATTCTTAAGAATAGAGGACAATGAGATGTTCTTGAATGATTTGTTAAATTGCAATTTAGAGTAACTTCTTTGCTTTGAATCTTTGATATAATTCGTTTCATTAAGGTTTGTGTTGATTTACTAACTTTCCACATTTCACACACACACAGTGGTAACTACAAAAGTGTGATATGTTGATGTAGGATAAATATGTAATCTCTAAAAGTATAGTATGAAAATTTAGGATCATGGTAGGTAATCAATGGTGAAATAACAAGGCATAAGCATTATGGTATGACAAATGTCATAACCACAGATATAGTAAATCTCATAAGTGAAGGTATGATAACAATTATAGAAAAACATAAGAAAATTGTCATAATAGGCATGGTAATGTAGGTGTTTGGTGGGGAAAAGGATTTGAGACCCTCTTCCCAATTATGCGATTGGATTGAAGATGACCTCAAGAAAATATTGGCTACAAACCTCTTAGGGAGAACCACAATGAAAAATTAGAGCTTTAATCCAATTTTGTGTGTTGTAATGTGGGGTATGTGTAGGGATTGATGATTTTGAATGAGTAACTTCTAAATGCAATGATCTAATTATATATTTTTTGTTCTCGTCAGGCTAACCCCATGACTCAAGTCTAGCGGGTTCCCTTTATAGGGCGAGCTTGTGGCGAGACTAATCCTTGCGGCCATGGGGTAACCAACGCATTCCCCCAGCGTCCACGACGGGGTGATTTCCAAGCCAAAGAGAGTCAAACCCAAGACCTCGAGGAGAAAACCCAAGACTCAGACCAACTCCTCTAACTCGTGGGGGCACAATGATCTAATTATTGAAACTATGCAGATGCAATTTTTTGTTATGATTTTTGATAAACTGATTACAAAAAGGTAAAATTTAGATCTAAAAATATAGGAGGCAAACATAGAGGAACCTGAGATTTAAATTTGGTTAGATCTAGCTGGTCTAGAGCACCCTATTCCCTAGACTATCCTTTTTCTTTAAATTGAAAATGCAAGCTTTAGGATGCTAGTTTGTAGCTTCTATCTTCTCAGTCTTGTTGTCAAAACTTTTTCTAATGATGTGAAAATGTAGATTTTGTGACTTGTCAACTTATAGAGTTAGAGTGCATGAATGGAAAAGTAGCTTTCAATATTCCTTCAACTCACTTCATATCTGTAACCTGTACATGAGAGCAGAGAAAGGGTTATGCCATATAGTGGCTTGCCTCAATCAAACCTCACATTGGTATTTCTACCTCCACAATTGAAAATTATGACAAAAGAGAGTGTATCCTTTGATGGATAAAGGCTAATTGACATAAAACTAATGAATTGACAACCTTGTTGCAACTCACTACTCAGATATGATCTCCTTGATGCACTGAAGTCACACTCATCACCTTTAAGGATTAATTGTTTGGTTTGATTTTATTTGATGAGCTACAAGTGTTAGTACACATAAACAAAATATATTAAAACCATATGAAAAATTACATAACACATGACATGATGCTTGAATGATGAAATGGTGTAATAATCTTTATTTTTTCACTCTTGACTGCTGTTGAATGCTTTTAGGACACTTGATTTTCTCAAATAAAATTCCTAGGATTCATTAACTTGTGTTTCTTAGGATTTTAAATGATAAAATGACTAGTATTTATATGTAATTATTCTAAATTATAGAAAATAGAATAGATAGCCAAAATTCAAAATTGGAAATTAAAATAATAAACTACTGACATCGACATATTCAAATTTGGGGCCAACTTAGGTGGTCTAGGGTGTAGGGCACCTTAGACCAGATCCCTCATTTTTCAGGATCAAAGGTGTTGGGGGAAAATATTAAATGCATAGTTTGAATTCCCATGTTTGATTTTCCAAGAATTTTTATAAAAATGGTTGATTAATGCATGATAGGTCCAAGCACATAGGGGAGAGAAAAACCTAGTGCAAACTTGGCAAGGGTGACAATTTTTGATGCTATAGTAGGATAAGTGGTATGATAAGAAATAAATATATAAAATGGAGCTAAAATGACAAGGAAAGGGGAATAAAATCACAAATAAATAGAAGGCCAATATGCATAAGGTTGTGGAAGCTAAAATAGGAAAGTAATAGGTAAAATATAAACCCACTTGAGAAATAAAGGCAGAGACAAATATAAATAAATTATAGATGTAAAGAGAATGTTAACAAGAATAGGACTGAAACATATCAAGAAAGGAAGAACAAATCTCCCTCTCCCTCTTTCTAGACCTCTATATCTATATCGTTTTGTTTCTCTATCTCTAACTCTCCATATTTCTTCTTCTATCTCTCCCTCCATCTCTATCTCATTACCTCTCCATCTTCTTGGGATTAAGATGTCTCAAGCTTTGAGTCCTAGCATTAATTTTGGGATAGATATTTATGAAAATATTGATATATCCTAAGTTTCCAACTATAATAGTTGGCATAAAACTTTGTGGGATCCGTCGAGGAGTGTTATATCCTACATGCAAGGTGTGAAGCTCAATGGAGTGCCACTTGTGACCTAGGCACTTATTGGAAGCATTGTTACTTGTGCACTTCATGGAGGTGTGCCATAGTGCCACTTGGACACTCATTTGGAGAGAGGAGTTTGTATTGAGTTAACTATGGCATGTACCTATTTTTGAGGAAGTTGGTGCCCACTTTGAAAATTCAAGGTTGGAAGTTGCTACTTTTAATAGGAGTTGTGAAAGGATGAAGTTTCTATTCCTAGTTGAGTCAAACTTGGAATGTGAATCCATAGATTTTTGACAGGTGCTTTTTTGCATGCACATGTTGCATGCTTTTGCATGTGGTGCCTTTCTTGTCGCATGTTCATGAATGGGCATGGGTTTGAGGAAACTTCTATCCTAGCACTGTAGACTCTATATATACATGTGCTTTACTAGATGAGTTATGTGAAGAGTTATTCATAGGGGTTATGTTGTCAAATTTTCTCCAGAAGAGCAAGATTTAAGCTTCAATGTAAATTGGAGATGCAATCTCCATGATAAGGCTATGAGCCTGTAATTGTATTGTAACTAGTTTTGTTGCTGATAATACAATGGTTCTATGTTTTGAAGCTGGGGCTTTTTACTTGAAAGTGTTTTCCCCATGTATATTTGTGTTCTTCCTCTTTTGTCTATTCTTCTATTCTTTAAATGTTAATTAACATGCCACTATGCTTCTGAAATGTTAATGGATTTGAATAACTACATTTATTTCTTCTAAGAATTAATGGGTGAAATCAAAACTTTGTATGTTTCCGCTATTAGACATAGTTGTATGTACTTAGAGAATACGATAGATACTAGATGTGCATACGAGTTCTTGGATGGCATTCCACGATTGGCATTTCCCTTCAATTGGTATTAGAGCTTTGTTTTAGATTTGCATGTGCCTATATGTAAGTTGCACATACTTGCATGTATGTTGCATGTACTCGCATGTGCTTCCATGTCACTTGCATGTGCTTTCATGGTGATGCATGTAGTGTTTGGTGTTCTAGGTATTTCTTCTACTGATTCCTTAGCCTTGGAGACTTTAGGGAATCTGAGCTAGAGGAATAGATTGAAATTAATCCTTATCTAAGTGGAGGATTTTTGGTTGATCTATTTTTTGGGAGATAACAAGCAGTGTGAAAGATAAAGAAGAGGGAGTTTTGGAGTCGATCATGAAATTGATCTAGAGCTCCTAGTTGAACATCTGAACAACCCTAATACATGGGGTGTGGTTACACGTCATGGTTGTGTATAACAAAATATTCATATTGGGTGTTTAAAAGATGGATGCCCTAGTGATATGGACATACTTGTGTTGTTGTGACCGTGGTGTGTTGCACTTGTACTAGGTGTTGGAGTATGGACAGACACTTAGAGGGAGGGTGAATTAGTGTCTGATAGACAGACCAAAAAATTTAAACCTTTTAAACTTTAACAAAGACCTTTTTTTATTCAGATATCCTTTCTATTGATAATAGGGCAATAATCACTTTGAGAGCATTCATGAAAAGGGGTAAACAAACAACATTAACTAAGTTCATTAGACAACTTATTCCAATATGATTTGTGTGAGATATCTTGCACTTGCAAAAGATGTGTCTGACATTGTTTAACAATCAAAGCATGATGACAAAATGGGTGCAACTCATAATACTGTGTAAATGAAGACCAACATCATTGAATCACTTTAAGACCACTAGATTTCAATGCAGCTTTATGAGACACAACAACAATTGTGCAACTAAATGACACATGATAAGCATTGACACAATAAAGAACTTTAGTATGTTGTGACAAATTGAAACATAACACTCTTGAACAATGGAAGAACATGTGATGTGATAGATTAAATGATTTTCATCACAACATGCAAAACATGTTTGGTTAAACAGAATTTTTAAACCAGTTTGCAACATATGACTGTGAAAGTACTTATAACATTGTAAGAACAGTTCACATTAACATTGTAGAAATAAGAACTGATAATAGACATTAATGCATCTGATAACTTATGAAAATCAAATAGAAATGAAAAAAATCACACCAAGACTCATCACATAACACATTATATGTCTTGAGTGGAAAACCCTCTTGGGGAATAAAAACCACTCAAAAAATATATCACTTTATTCAGATAGAGCACCAACTTTACATAGTTCAAGAGCACCCACTCCAAGGAGCACCAACCCCTCACTAATTTAGAGCACCAACTCTAGGAGCACCAACCCATCACTAATTTAGAGCACCAACTCTAGGAGCACCAAATCCATTACAACGCAACATAATTACAATATTCTATTAGAACCCTAGAAGTGCAATTTGCAGTCCTATAATTTCAATAGAAGACTATAAATATTTTCATTAAGCACATTGAAGAATGTTGTATGAGAATGAAAACATTTTCCTTTATACAAATATCTGAGATTCAGAAGGATTTTCAATGTAATACAACTTCTGGGCTAAATATCTGAAACATCATCTTCCTCTTTCAAGTAACCCAGAAAAATGCTTGAAAGCCATCTTTTAAAGGCACTATGAATAACAACCTTTGAAAGTAGTTTATGTAACTATAAACCAACTCGGGTTAGGATTTTAGAATAAGAAACCATTTTACCAATTTTGCAGCTAAAACAAGAAGAGTATATTTCAGTTTTAGCCTGAGAGAAGAATCATCAAAAACCCTACAGGATTGTTAACCAACCTTTTCAAACAGATTCCTTAACAAAAACATTATCAACAAATTATTCACAAACCAACATCATTAACCTTCTCTTTAACCAATTGATCCAAAGCCCATATTAAACAAAATTTGCAAATATATGGTGGAAGAAACTGAATGAGAAACATGATGACCTGTCAAGAAGTTCCCAATGAACCAGTTGGTAAGATGCCACCGAATCTCTAATGACTTACTTCCATATTCGAGCTCTCAATAGCTTATAGTCAATTTTCAATATCAATCAAAGTGCCAATACATCGAACCATCCTTTACACACATATTCTTTCAGAGTTTCGATCTGCAAATCAGAAAACATATGGTGGCTGCTAGGGTTCCAAAACTATACACAATGCATAATAAGTTTTCCCTAGGTTTTACTTTGAGTCTTTCAAAGACTTTATCAAAAACAATGATGCTTTGAAGTCTGGTAACAAAAACTCAATAATACGCATGATTTAATCAGACATCATAATGATTTTGAGTCCGATGTCAAAGTATTATGCCACGGATGCTAACACACATTATTGCCACATCATAACCAAACATACGCTGTTGGTGCCAAGCCACCAATTAAAAAATCAATGAATTTCAAAGAAACATGTGATAACATTCATAGTCAAATACAATCATAATACCTTGCACTTCTAGGTCATCTAATGAATGAAGCCGATAAAACATGTTTTGTGTGTTGTAACTCAACAACTAGGTCAACACTACTCGATACAAGCATTATGCCCGAAAAATTAATAAAAAAAATATTGATTCCTAGTTATTGCCATATCAAAAAATTTTAAGGTGTCAAAGTTCAAAGCTTCTATAATTTCGCTGTTAGATAAAATAAAATGTGACTATTTTCGTAAAGCTTTCAAGCCAAAAAGTGACTTTTACTTACCAATCATCTTGAAGAATCAAACCGCAAATCATCCTGTCAAACATTTTCAACACCATCATATACAAATCCAATATTCAAATCTTCCTGTCAACCCATCAAGCATCAACACATATATTCTCATATCAACAAACCAACCACTTTTGACATCAAGGACAAACTAACACATAAACAATTGAAAGCCAACACTAGGTTCTTGTTTTAGATCTTGGTATTGAAAGATATTGCTTTATAATCCCCAAATGCATGAATGCTATGGATTTGATCATTAGATGATCTGGAAGCTTCTGGGATAGCCTATATCTCTCTCATATGCATGTACATGGTGGTGGAGTTGGCCTACAAATGAGCTTGGAGTTCTTGTGGCTCTACTTTCCTGATGGAAGTTTGCACTAGCATGGTTTGTACATCTCACCAATCATAGAAATCTCAAAGTCTTTTTGCATCTCTTCTGTAAACCTCTTACACATATTATCATCACCACCAAAGATGATGTCATCAACATACACAACAACTATCAAAATCTTGTCTTCCTCTACCTTAATGTAACTACAGTACCTTTCTTGAAACCTTTCTAAAGTACTTATCAAATTGATTATACCAAGCTCTAGGAGCTTGCTTGAGTCCATACAAGGATTTCTTGAGTCTACACACCATTTTTGAATCTTTTGATAGCTAGAAACCATCTAGTTTCTCAATGTAGACCTCTTCCTCTAAATCACCATTCAAGAAGGTCAACTTAACATCCATTTGATAGACCTTGAAATTCTTGTGAGAAATAAAGGAAATAAATATCCTAATTACCTCCATTCTGGCTATCAGAGCAAAGGTCTCCTCAAAATCAATACTTTCAACTTGTGAATAACTTACATACCAATCTAGCTTTGTTCCTCACAACTTCACCATCTTAAGTCAACTTTTTTTAGAACACCCACTTTGTTTCTATAACATTCTTATTAGCTAGTCTAGGAACCAATTCTCATGTCTGATTTTTTTTCTATTTGATTCAATTCTTCTTCCATTGTCTTTATCCATTCATCATCTTTTCTAGCATCACAAAATGTTTTGGGCTCAACTTTTGTTAGTAAACACAATTTCACTTGCTCACTTGCTTTTGCAAGTCTTCTCCTCATCAACACACCCTCATTCTTATCTCCAACATGATTTGATCTACTAAAGGGTTCTTTTGAACATACTTTGTTGGAGTTTTAGGGGGCTTTACTAATTCTTGTTCCTTCTCTTCTTTATTTTCTTTTTCTTCTTATTCTTCAATGCATGAAGGTATATTAGATCTGCAAACCTTTGGTTCTTGTGAGATTTGACACAAATATTCACCTACTTTAACA
This sequence comes from Sequoia sempervirens, assembly GCA_007258455.2. Lineage (NCBI taxonomy): Eukaryota > Viridiplantae > Streptophyta > Pinopsida > Cupressales > Cupressaceae > Sequoia > Sequoia sempervirens. The sequence goes on from VDFB02322867.1 coordinate 59,163, forward strand.
TTTGTGCTTTCAAGATCATCTTTCCCATTCTCTTATTGTAGCATCTATAGGCCTTGCTTCTAGTTGAGTAACCAAGGAAGATCCCTTCATCACATCTTGAATCAAACTTTCCAAGATATTCTTCATCTCTCCTGATGTAGCATTTTCTACCAAATAGTTTGAAGTATCCAGAAATGGGAGGTCTTCCATACCATAGCTCATAAGGGGTCTTAGCGCTATTGAAACTCAACTGTACTCTATTAAGTAGGTAGGAAACAATGTGAATTGGTTCCTTCCAATACATATCAGGAAGATCTACATCTTTCATCATTTCCCTAGCCATGTCTTGCATGGTCCTATTTTTTCTCTCCACTACTCCATTCTACTGAGGGGTCCTAGGAGTAGAAAAATGTCTCCTAATACCATGATCTTCATAAAAAATTTCAAATTTATTTAAAGTAAATTCATCTCCTCTATCAGATCTTAAGCATTTTATCTTAGTATTCATTTCATTCTCAACTTTTTCTTTGAAGATTTTAAATTAATCAAAAGCTTCTAATTTTTCTCTTAAAAATGTAACCCAAGTAATTCTAGAGTAATCATCAACAAGCAATCTAGAATACCTTTCACCTTTTTGACTCTTCGTTCTTGTAGGTCCACATAGGTCAGTGTGAATTAGCTCCAATGGAATTGTAGAAGAACATTCCTTGGTCTTGAATCTTGTCTTTGTCTTCTTTCCCATTTGACACTCCTTGCATAATGTGTTTGTAGGCTTAGATATCTTAGGCATACCTCTCACTACATGAGTAGAATTTTGGGTGATCCCACAATACTGGTTTACACTTTTTGGCCAAACTAGACATGGAACTAATTTTTTTAAACTAAATCTTCACTTTCGGGCACCTATAGCTACTAAACCATGAGGAATTTGAAGATGATGCAAACTAGTTGTTGATGCCAAAAATTGGCAAGGTAACAACCTTTATGGGAAACTCAGTTAATAGGGGGACCAATTGCGCTAAACTGAGTGACCTTCAGGTTTTTAAAGAATCCACTTCTTCTGTAATTGGGGATTTGGAATGGGAAAAAGAAGTAGATATAAAAAATAAAGATCTAACTAAGGTGATGCACCGATATTTAGATATAAAGAATGATAAACCTATCTTTTGGATGCGATTTAAGGGCCTGTTCAACAATCTGCTATGTCCTAAAATAACAAAAATTAAAGATAGAAGCCTGAATAATTCATTCAATGACATAAAATAATTATCATACACATTCACTGAAAAGAGGAGTCAAAGACACGATCTAAACCAACAAACTTGTATTAAAATCATAGATGTTCTGCAAATAAACAATTTAGAACAATAATGCTAAGGGAACATGAGCAGGAAGCGAAAGCAACAAAAGCAGGGAGGGAAGCGAAATGACAGGAGGAGGGTTTCAAACTCTTCTACAGGTAGCATCAAGGCATCTGTAGATGGCAAGGATGGAGGAGGTGGGACAGATATTGATGGGCCTTCTGCTAATGTTGGTCTTGTGTTTTTTGCTCCTATTCCTGCTGCTTCAAGGGGGTCTGGTCTGGAGGGCTCCCATAGTGGCTTTGGTTCTACGGGGAGTGGCTCTACTATTGGTGCTCCTTTTGAAAGTGTGAATGTCTCCCCTAACTCCTTAGTTGATGACCTGTGGGCTCAAGAGTGGGATGAGGATGATTTCTTGTACTCCGATTTTGAAGATATTGTTGATGGTTCTTTCTTTGTTGCTTCTAGTTGTCTTGAGGATAGGCTATGTGAGGGGTCAGTTGAGGAGGATGAGCTTCTTCTTGATATCCTTTTGGAGGCTCGTTTAAAGACTCAAGGGAACTTGGCTAGAAGTTTTGTTGAGAAAACTAGTGGCAACACTCTATTTTCTAGTCTCAAAAAGGGATTCCTTCTCCTTGCTATTGCTAAGGAGGGTGCTGCTTCCTCTTTTAAAGTCCTTATTATTTCTCCTCTGCCCACTATAGTTGTTGAGCTTCCCATTGATGGGTTGGAATGTAGGGCTAAGGGTTTGAATACTACTCAAACTATTCTTCCTTCCTCCCTTATGGCTATTTTGGAGGAGCTTCATGCTCTGGAGGATGGTGGTGGGTCTGACCACTGCGAGGTTTCTGATGGTAGCCCCATTGCTAATAGGGAGGATGGACAAGCTGAGCTCAATGTTCCTAACTCTACTTTTTTTGAGACTTTGGAATGGTTTAAGAGCTCCTTGGTTGGGAGATTATGTGGCCTTCGTCCCAACATTGATGTTGTTAGAAGATGGGTTTGTCGGATCTGGAAGTTCTACGATCAGGTCAAGGTAACTGCCATGGTAAATGGTTTCTTCCTATTTTCCTTTCCTTGCAAAGAAAGTTGCTCTAAGGCCCTTCTTGATGGCCCTTGGTTTTTTGGTCAGAATGGCCTCTTCCTTCAATGGTGGTCTCTTGGTTCAACCCTATGATGGACACTCTTAAGTTTTGTATTTGGGTTTGTTTTCCAAGGTCGCCTTTGGAGTTCTGGCATGAAAATATTTTTATGGGTATTGCTAATTCTTTTGGGAATTTCTATTCTATGGATAAGATCATGAAATCGATGAAGCGATTATTGTCTGCTAGGTTTTGTGTGTTAGTAGATACTCAGATAACCTTATCTTCAAGATTTGGTAAGTGGGTGCAGTAGATTGAATATGAAAGTTATCCCATTATTTGCCATTGTTGTGGTAAAGTAGGTCATGCCTCCTTTACCTGCCTAAGGAAAAAGAAACAACACTTTAACACTCTCTTTTAGAAGCCTCAGGTTGAAGATTCTAATGGCTCCTCTGTTGACACTCCTGGTTTGGTTGGTCCTATGAATGACCCTGTTTCTTCTCCTTGCAATAAAAAGATGAAAATATTTGTGGAGATGAACCCTTGTACAACAGTTTAGCAAAAATATTTGTAACAATTTTTTAAACCACCTTGAGTAGGATGTGTAGTGCTTTGCTCCATTTTGATGGAAATGTAGTGGTTTTGTTTGGTTGTTGTTTTGTGCTGTCTTGTTGTTCTCTGCTAGTTTTTTGTTGTTTTGCTAAGCTGAATGATCTATCTTTCAATTTGTAAAAGGTTTCAAGGACCTCTCGAAACCCTTCTTATCTAATAAAGAATAATTTAGAACAATAATGACACAATATAATGTTTTATCAAAAAACTTAAGAAAATAGAGAGGCCAAACAATGGCATAGTTTGTGAGTTCTTCTGCAATAATCTAAAAATAGTAAAAATGCTTGGTGTCTTTTTGAAAATTTTTGTATCTTCTAAACTAATTTTTGGAAGGAAGAAGCAGTATATATAGAAGAAATTCCCACCACCTGGTGGGCTAGTAACAAAAAATATCCCGTATCTCGAGCAATGATTCTTGCAACAATGATTTCCTTGACCGTTGCAATATAAAATATTTAGGCTATAGAACATGGTCGCTTCCTAGCCAAATGCATCCCTTGCGAATGATGGAAGTGGTCCCAGAAAAAACCCTATGCAGACAAGTTTCATTCAAGCATGTAGTCAGCTAAGACATGCGACAACTTGGCGGGACACATAATTCGCTCCAGCCTTCCCTTTGATGAAGTCCCCATGAAAGAGACATGTGGCAGCAAGTTGGGGCCCACTCGTTGATTCCTCCTTTCATTGAAATATTGTGTAGTGCAGACACATGGAGCATTCTTTGCTATCAACGCTGACTATGGGGTCCACCAAAAAGTGTACGTGGATGAAAGCTACGTGGCACGTGGATGGGGCCTGAAGCAGAGGGATAAATCCTTTGAGTGCCCACTGAGGTGAAATGTGGAAGCATGGCAGGAGGAGGTAGATGAGTGAAGGAAGAAATCACTACGAGGAGTGCCTAGCGGACATGCGGCAACATCGGAAGAAACTTTTCAAAAAGGGGGTCAATGATGTTCAAATAATTGAGGTGCGAGCCGATACTTAGCAAAAAAAAACACTATTCGTAGGGAGCTCGAGGAACTTATGTATCCATAGCTTTTGGCAACTACCAGGGGTGTTTCACCTGTAGAACAAGGAACCTAAATTTTTTGTTGGCTTGCAGACCAGAGTCCCATTCATTGGGTGACAAAGTTAAAGCTTATAGAGAGCGGCCTGCAGGGGTAGCCAGTCAGCCTCAGATGGCGTTGATATGCCGCACAGAGTATCATGTGCCTCATGTAGATCAATCATCTCCTTCCATGGCAGCTTCACGGATATACTGGCCCCAGAATCGAGTTGGAAGAGTAGCCGTGTTGTTTGATGAGTGATGCCCTCAATGTGTTCTGCAGTAGGAGGTTGGGTGAAGCTCAGGAAAGCGAAGGTATCCTTCTGCTTCTCTTCAATCTTTGTTGCAATCTGCTCCATGGTGGCCATTGAATCATCTTAAAGGAATGGGGAGGGTAGGCCCATCTGAGTTAGTTGGGAGAATTTCGCCCGCATGCTATCCATAGTTTGGCTCATCGTGGCAGTGCGCTTGCTAGCATGGAAGATGGCCGCATGGCAGTGGATGAACTCTTTTGTCATTTTGGAAGCTAATTTGTGGTCCTCAATCCCTGCGTGCACCAAATCCTCATTAGGTAATGTGTATAACTTATCTAGAAAACTTTCAGCCTTAGGAACTCTATTTGCGATGAATTATGGGAATCGCTCAATCGTTTGCCAAACCTCCCTGCCTAAACTTGTCACCTCTGCCATAAATTGGAGCATTGTCTGAAGATTCAAGCAGAAGGCCTTGACCTTTCCCCAACATGAGATGTATAATTGTTGAGCCACTAGAAGAAGATTCGACTGGGTAGTAGGGGGTGTGGAGCATCCTTCAGAAAGGTAATCTCCACATCTCTTGATCTGACATCCTATGTCAGTTTCGCGATCCTTCTGCTATATCTTTTACTTGAATTGAGCACGCTAACATTCAAAATCCTCATATTTTTGTTTCGTCCCCTACTCTGTCAGGGTCAACAAGTTCTGATATTCTTGGTTCCTTCACCATAGTGCGACGACCAAATTGGGGTCATAGGATTGGACCTTGGAAAATTCCTCTTAGAGTTTAGCCTGCTCTACCTCTGCTGCCTACATTTTCTTTGATAAGTGCACAATTTATACTTCTCTCACTTTTTCTTTCGTCATGAGGACCTCAACCCTTTCTTTTACAAGTTTCATCTCCTCTTCCTTCTTCTTTAACTGCCGACCAGAATTGAGGAAGTCAGTGGTCATCACCCGCTGTGTTTCTTCCATGAGCTCAATTTTGTCCTGAGGACGAGCTATGCTCAAATCAAGTCCTATGGAAAACATGTTGTAATTATCTGGCTGCATTTCACCTTGTGGTTTGATGACGCTCGGGTACATGGTTGCAAAATGTAGTGATTTATGAGCTTCATTGAAAATAGTATACACCTTTGGCTCCACCGGCTTCTTGGAATCTTTGGCCTTTTGATTTTGGAATCTAATAGCCCGCACTTCCTTTGTGTTTTTTCCCTGCACAATAAATTGGGCTAGCAACTAAACTAGCCTACCTGCAAAAGGTGCACCAGGAGGAAGTACGAAGGGAATGTGAGGGTAGTGGTCCCGAACATTTTCTTCTTTGGGAGATCGACTATAAGCAGGGAGAAATGAGGGATATGCCAAAGCCCGATTTGTGAACCAGTGGGAGGACTCATTGGGTGTTGCGGAGAAGCATAGTCATGGAAGATTCCAATTGTTGGGTAGACTAGGTCAGACTCGAGACAGTAGCAGCAATACGAGTATCAATGGTGGCTACAAATGTAGAAAGTGAAGTGGATGTAGATTGAGCTAAGGAAAAATGTGGGAAGGTCCACAAAGGCATTAGGGAAAATGGTACTATCTCAAAAAACTAGGAGAAACCTCTCACGAACATTGTGGCAGCAGTGGAAAAAGTAGCTCCAACGCTTGTAGTGATAGGCAATGCATCTAGACAACAGGGGACACTAAAGATTATGAAGTAAGAGAAGAGGGAGAAAAAGTTACTTGTTTTCCAGATGGTTGCAGTCTTTGGCTCACCACTGGCTCCTTGCTTATTGTGGGACCTGAGCTTGTTATAGGCTCCTGTGAACCCTCTTCCTCAGTTGCATCCATTCATTGCCTCTTGTTGGGTGGCAAGTCTTCCAACTTTATGGTCTCTGACTGTTGCTATGAAGTTAATTTTTTCCTTTTTGAGGTCCAAGTGTGTGTCTACAAGGCTCCCAACCATATATTAAACTACACATTTGAAGAAAATGTACTAGCTGCTCCATCGCCTTTTCTTTTTGCTGCATCGGGGCCGTTTGAACCCCTTTTCCTTTCTCCTTTTCCTTCTTTGTATGCGTCTTAGACTCCTATAGGTCAACATCTTCGTTATCACTTGCATTGAAATTAGTATGCGCATCATCCCATAATTTATCAAATCTATGATCCATCTCTATGCTTTGGTAAGGAACATCAAGGCGTTGGATTTCTTGTCGGTAGACCCAAAAATCTCTAATTCTTTCCTTGCTCCAGTTTTATTTCTTTGAAAACTCACTATGGAGGGTGGACCCGATTTTGTGCTTCTCATTATACTTTGCTAACCGGTGGTAGAATTGAAGCCATGGCAGCTTGCTATCATTAGTAGGAATATTGGCCAGGTCCACCAACAGATTGTCACACTCGTCCATCAAACTCCACTGCTCTTCCCAATACGGTGAGGGGCTATGTGTTACCTTGATGAATTCGTTTCCTAAGTCATCGAAGGGATTGTAATTCATCTGTCGCAAATCATCATTAACCCCAAATGAACAAACTTTTCTTCCAGTAGCTTGTGCATCTACTTCATCATCAGCACCCACTTGAAGGTTAGCAGACATTTGAAGAATCATCTCTTGCCTTTTCCCTCGCAAAATTTATAATCAATAATGGACATTTGCCTAAACATTTCAAGGGCCAATACCTTGTGTGTAACATACTCTAGAGCTAGAATGGCTCCTTGGTAAAGCCATGCATATGGATGAATGTAAAATACCTCTTGAGGAACCAGTCTCACTTAGGAGTGAAGCTCTACATCCACTCTGTTTGGTTAGTAGAAAGCCGATAGATACAACCATTCTTATCGAAGTCTTGCAGAATCAGTGTTAAGAAAAACTCCAAAAATGCATAGTAGTCATTTGTTGCAGAATGGAGGGGGGTCCATACAGAAATTGGCTTTTTGGCTTCTTTATTAGTAAAAATAGATAATGGAAACATTTTACTGAAGAAGTCGAGATTCTAGTATAAGAACATATGAGCAAGAAAGGAAGGAAACCTAAACTTGGACTGCATTTTGTATTCCTATATTTGGCTCATCATTTCTTGGTAAATGAATCCTGTGAAGTCATACCAAAACAAGGACTTTTGTCTTCGTAGTTGAAAACCTAAACCCAACTGAAATTCGTGCACCCATTTGTCTTCATCCAAGCTGCAAACAAATGCCATCATAGAGAGCACATCCTGCATATCTTGCTTGAAGGAATTGTGAGCAACTATAATTTTTAGTGGCTCTTTCAAAAATTCCTTAGGCCTCCTTGTTTCCTCATTATAAAATTCCAAGGCTTGTCTTTTGCCTCTCCAAAAGTTGCACCCACTTTCTGGAGTAAATGCCTCCATGTCTAACTTTAGAGTGGCTCAACGGGATACAAAACATGCTCTAGATAGCGTCTTTGTTGATGTTGACTCTCAGTGTCTGACCTTCGATGGTGTTGGTATCTAGGTTGAAGTGTTCAATTGCCTCATGACCAATCTCTGGGAAATAATGCACAAAGGGGACCATGTACTGTAGGAGACCGCTGAACCATAGCTTATATGTCATTTTCCCTACATTTCAGCCTTTTTCATTCTCTCGTAAGATCCTTCCCTAAGATTCCTTGGGTTCTTCATGAGGATGGGGTCATGGATAGTATCCCATTCATCCTTTATTTGGATTTGGTCCTTGGCAGTTTTGGGCTTGTCTAGGGTCCATGTGTGAACCCATTTCGGTTTCTACAGTATTCCAGGTGATGCGTAAGAGATGTCATAAAAAATAATGATGACTTCTGCTACTATCATGATGTCATACAAGCTTTGGGTCGCCTCAACTTGTGCTTCCCTCTTAGAACTTTCAACTATCTTCTCTTTTTTCTGTAAATTTATGCTTATGCTCAATTTTTCTGTAATTCACTTCGGCTCTATCTTCGCTTAACACTCTTTTGCTCTAGGTAGTAAGTTCAAGAAGATTTTACAATGCTAACCACTCACATGCAATACTTAGCTATTTTTTCTCAAAGTGGTAGACAATGGTTTCCTTTTTATCATTTAATTCGACATGTACTGCCAACTTCTTGCTTGTGCGAAATGAATTTCTTGCCATTTTGAAATGACAAGAATTGATAATGACAATTGATAATCATGTTGTACAACGTGATTTCTTTGGAACTTGAGCCGACGATTTGAAGGCAACTTAGGCATTCACATGCTTTGTTAATTAATATCCCAAAAGGAATGATTAAGCCCAAATATGCAATAAGTTCTTGAAAAGATACGAGTTCTACTTTGGAGTTTGGAAAATGCGTACAAAATGACACACCAACATTTAGCCGTGTAGACTACCGCCAATGACTGTCACCAACTTATGCTAATGAGTTAGCTCTTACTAATCTTGTATACAACAAACCATACCTAGCAGATGCAACTGGGTGGGAAATTTGAGCAAACTCTGGTACAATTTTCAAGTTGGTACTTGATTAGCATCATGCTTATGGTATGCAAATTACCACACATATCCTAGCTATTTCTATAAATAGATGCTTAGGCCATAGAAAAATCACACTTAGTAGTTGAGAAAAAATGGTAATAGGTAGTTGGCTTAGAATTTAGCATTAGGCAACTAAGTAGAATTTGCATAGGGCTAGACTTAGGTAGTTTTTGTAAAGCCAGTCTTAGATAGTTGCATAGAGCTTGCTACCATGAATAGTCCTATTAGGTTAGTTTGCAAGAAATCCCAAATGATGTTCCTAGGGGAAATATCGACTAGGCGTCTCAAAAGAATGACCAAAAATAAACATTCATTGGCTATTATAGCGATGAAGTGGGTTCTGGGGAGGGATTGTATTGAATATGAAGAAAAGTACAGAGTTAATACTGATGTATGCTCTTAGTTCGTCATGCCCATGCTTGACATCAAGGTTCCCAAGTCATTTATTCTTTGCCTGGTGCTTGAAATTTTTCTGATGAAGTACCTAGGTGGCCTCAGAGAGGTGGTGGAAAATGTTACATTTGGTCTAGGTTTGCCAACGTCGAGTGACCTTTGGAAGTATATTGAGGAAGAAAAAAGAAGAGCATCATCAAAGGGTAACTTATGCTTGCCACTTCCTGTTTCACTTGTACAATGTGGTGCCTCTCTACAACATCAACTGGTACACCAATTTCAGGAACCTGGTGTTCCCTCTGCCACTCGCCATTGCTCTTGCGGATGTTGTTGTTGGTCCTATTGTTGGTATTGATGATTTCATTCTAGATGTTGTTGACAATTCCCCTATTCCTCTTGCCTGAGACTGAGACTGAAAATCTCTTTTTATGCTTTAAGAACTAATACTCGTTAGTCTATTTTTGTACATATGCTTGGAAAAAGGCTTTACTGTAGTTATATATGAAGAAGATATAGAATATATATGTACTCTAAAAGCGTGGTATTTGAGCCATTTTGATAATGTACTTATCAAAGCATACGTATATAATGAATATATCCCTTATATTAACATTTTGTCTCCTTTTTCTTGCAGTTCTACAATATGGGTTCTTTTCTTTTCCTACATATATGTGTTCATTTCAGTTTTGCATATGAGTGTTTTTTTTCTCTGCTTCATGAGTTGCGAGCTAGTTCCCTCTGCCCTTTGCAATAATGTGTTTCTTTTTTTTCTACTTATTTGTACCAAAGAATTAATTAAAGACTGGCCAACAAAACAAAAAGGAAAATAATTACACTATTCATATATTTACACTGGCAGGATAATTGTGAAGCTTAATTAAACAATTTCAGGTGAATTCCGTTAATAAGAATTCTCAATGCTTCTTGCTCCATGTTTTCTAATTCGTATGCATTGTGTTGCTTGCATTGAATTATTTTGAAAGGGCCTTCCTAGAGGTTGTCGAACTTTCCATGTTGGGCTAGCTTTGCAACCCTTTCATTGAATTTTAGCACTAGGTCCTCGCACTTTAGACCTTGGTCCGAGGATTTCTTGTCGAACCATCTCTTAACCACCTATTAGTGGTTGGACATGGATATTAGAGCCTTTTCCCTCTTTTTTTGCACTTCCAACAACTCGTCCAGCTGAACCTCCATGACACCATTTTGTTCTATCTCGAGAGATTTGAGCAATTGTAGTGCTGGAATCTACATAGAGATAGACAATAGCGCTTCTTTTCCATACACTAGCTCGTATGGCAAAGTCTAAAGGACTTTCTTGGGAGTTATGCGGTCTGCCCACAACACTGCTCGAAGGTTTTAATGCCATTATTTTTGGTATTTTGACCTAATCCTTTTGATGAGTCGGATTAGATTTTTATCAGTTGATTCAGCCAGACTATTCCATTGCGGGTAGTAGTTTGATGACATTTTTAAGAATATGTCATGCGTGAGTGAAAATTGACATACCTTAGAGCCTACAAAATCCTTGGCATTGTTGGAGATGATGGTTTTGGGTAGGCCGATTCTCATCACTAGTTCCTAAAGGAAGTCCACTATCTCCGCCTCCATTGCATTCTTTAGGGGCATGGCTTCGGTCCACTTGGTAAAGTAGTCTATGGCCATTAGGATCCACTTGTGTTCAATTCTGGAGGCAAGATTCATCATTCTGATGAAATCAAGGCCCCCTTGTGTAAATGGCTCATCAACCACTATTAGATTGAGAGGCATCACAAAAATTTTCGTTCTTCCTACGAAGAATTGGCATTCCTTGTAGGATTTTACCAAGGAGTATGAGTCATTGAATAGCGTTGGCTAGAAGTACCCAGTGCACATGATTTTGATGGTAGTGGTCTTTGCAGAGAAATGTTGCCCGCGGGACTGCTATGGAAAGTGTCAAGAATTCTTTTTGCTTGCTCTGTGGTGACACACCACAATAGAACACCGTTGAAGCTCCTTTTGAAAAGGACTCCTTCAATTAGCACATATCCACTGTTCTGCAATCGGTAGAATCTTCTCTTTTGAGAGGAAGGCCCAACGAGTATTTTCATGTGTGCATGAACCTTACTCTATCCACCAGCCAACAACCTTCATACTTGGACTCATTTGTTAGAAATAGCTCCAGTTGCTCTTCTTCGATTGCCATTTCTTTGTTGTGCGTCTGATATTTGCACAATCCTCTTCTGTGGATGGTATTTGTAGGCTTGACCTCAATGTCATATTCAAGGATCTTGGTGATCCAATGGACCTTTTTTTAGTGATTTCTCCCTCCATGATGTATTCGCGCACATTGGAATGCATGACATAAACAATCACCTTATCACAAGATATTAGGTTTGAGAACTTCTTGAGTCCCTTTACTATTGCAAATGCTTGCCTCTTGACGAAGTTGTAGTTCCTCTCATATTCCTTTAGGGTCTAGTAGTGAAATGCTATTAGATGTTCTCCCTTTCCTTCATCATCTTTCTGAGTTAAGACAGTAGAAATTCTTGACTTGCTACTGAATACATACATTATGAAGTCCTTTGATAAGTCTAGGTTGATGAATATAGGAGCCGAGGAAATAACATCCCTAAATTTTTCAAAGGCTTCTTTGGATTCTTTTGTCCATTTGAATAATTGATCCTTTTTCAGCATTAGGGTGATTGGCCTAATTATTCCTGCAAAATCAGAAATAAATTTTCTCACAAAGTTAACCTTTCCCAAGAGAAACTGGACTCCTTTCTTGTTGACCAGAAGGGGAAGCTCTCTGATTTCTTTCACCCACTCGAGATCAATTGTAATTCCTTCTTTGGACACTAAGTGTCCCAATAGCTTGCCTTGCGACACTCTGACATTGGTACATTTTGACCCATTTTTTGACAAGCGTTCATCAAAATTTTGATGGCCATTCGTCACTATTATTGCGTCAGAATTTTGATGGTCATTCGTCACTATTATTGCATCAGAATTTTGATAGCATTTGAAATGTCAAAATTCTGACTCGAAATTTTGACGAACGCTCGTGAAAAAATGGGTCAAAATGTACCAGTGTGAAGACACATTTTTTTGGGTTCAGGGATACCTCAAACTCCTAGCATTTTTTGAAAACCATCTCCAGGTGAACAAAATGATTATCCTTAGACTTAGAGAACACAATTAGATCATCTAAATAGATTAGGATAATCTTGTTAATCAATTCGCTGAAAGTGATATCCATTGCCCGCTGGAAGGTGGCTCCTGCATTTGATAGGCCGAAAGGAATTTTAGCATATGATAATGTTCCCCACTTGGTAGTGAATGTCATTTTGTGTTGGTCCTCCTCTTTTAATCGGATATGATTGTAACCAAAGAAGCCATCTAGCAGAGAAAATATTTCTGATCCTGCCACTGTTTGCAAGATTGACTCCATAGAAGGCAACAAGTAGTGATCTTTTAGGGATGCTTTGTTTAGGTCCCGAAAGTCAACACATAGGTGGATATCTCTATTCTTCTTTTGGATCCAAACCAAGTTAGATACCTATGCACTATGTTTGGTTGAGAAGATAATCCATGACTGGATTAACTTTGTTAGCTCTTGCGCCATCAGGGCTTCAATCTTGGGATTCACTCGCCTCTTGTTTTGGCGGACTGGTTTTGAGCTTTCCACCAACTCTATTGTATGTTGGATGATATCATAATCATATCCCTTAAGTTTAACATATGACCATGCCACCACTCCTTCATACTTTTCACAAAAGTTGATGGGCATTTCTTTATCATTATGCAGGACATCCTTCTCGACTTTGAGCTTTCTACAATCTTCGACCTGAAGGTCCGCATAGTTGCTTTTGTCCACTACAAACTTCCTTTTATCATTCCTTGCATTGTCACAATTGAATTTTTTTTTTAGAGTGACCAATCCCTTGGGGAGCTTGTTAAACTTTTGCTGAATGATTTTTCCTTCATAGGCCTTGACAATCTTCAGTTGGAGTTGGTCGAAAAACTTGCTTGACTGTTGGATGAACAAGGCGATGTGTTCATACCTATAAAATACCTACTAGATCTGATCATTATTTGGAATTTTTGGTCAGACTATCACTCTTCCAAAGTGTTTATTATGAATTAGGTTGGAGGCAGGGTCAAATTGAGACCCAATTACGGCCATGCGGTTTACATCACTATTTTTCTCTCAGAGCACTGTCTAGATGTTGAAGGCTTCAAAACCCTGAATCAAGTCCCAGACTCGATGTCTATAGTATCTCATGCGGACATTCTTTGTAGCGGAGACCCTCAGACTTGGTTGACTACTAGTTCAAAATATCTGAACACCATTAATTGCTTGATGCCCATCTGCTCCGCAAGGCTTAGACCTTGCACTAGTCCTTCGTATTCAGCTTCATTGTTTGAACAAGCGAACTAGAAGTGGAAAGAACACAACTTCTTCTCATTGTGTGGGGATATCAAACATATCCTAGCCCTTGTGCCCACTTTGCATCTTGCTCCATCAAAATGCAGTGTCCATATCCCTAAAGCTTGATCATTTTCAGGTTCCTTCACAACCTTCAGAAGTATTTGATCTTCATCGTAGATGACATAGGTGCCCAACCGAGTAGCATGATAGTTGCCGAAAGGATTAGTATCTATGTATTCGCTTAAGAGGACCTCTTTTGAAGCTATCCATTCTCCAGTCACCTTTTCATCTTCTAGCAACTCAACACAATACATTTCTTCTCTAGTGATAGAAGTATGGGAAACCTCAAAGTTGATCATGGCTTCATCGACCACATGTTATGAATGCAGAGCTTCAGAGACTATCTTCATTTTAGCACCATGGTTGGTCCTAAGGATCATGTACAGCTAGTCCAGGGATAGGTATCTTCCTACCTTTGAAGTGAATTCTCTAGATAGGCAGAGGCCGAACATGTGAGGAATGTCTATAATCATAGTATCTTGTGGTACTATGATGCTAGGGAAGGAGAATAGAGTCAATGGAAGGTCCTGGATGAGACCGATAGTCTCAAATTTGTTTCCATCAAGCTGCATAACCCCCTTCTTTAAAGGTTCCTAGATAAGTCCTAAGGCTTCAACTATCAATTTGGGCATGACTATAGTGCTAGCGCCTGAATCTATCATAGCATTGTGCAATAATTTATTTCCTATAATACTTGAGTTAGAAAATTTAAGGGCTTCGACTTTGGCTTATCTTTAACCTCAGAAAAGGCTGGCTCTATGCTATTTGTGAGAACTTTGGTTGGAGGTGATGAATCAACAAAATTTTCCTTGAATGATTGACCTTTTGGCTGTACGCTTACATTCTCTTATAAGGATTTTTACAACAATGTCTTCTGCTCCGGAATAGGTAAGATATCCCAAAGGGACACATTAGCAGATGATTTTTTCAATTGTTCCACCACATTGAAGGGTGGCATATTTGAAAGCTTCTGCTCTTTAGCTTTGGTTATAACAATTTCCCTTTGCAACAGACATTGTTGTATCACTATGGAGGTACCAGGTGTTTGGTTGGAAGCACTTTTGGGCTGCAGACTAACTGGTTGCAGGACAACTAGTTCGCCTATAAATCTCCAATTTGAGTGAGTGTTGTAATTGGACTGCACTTGCAGGGATTTTGATGGGGATGCATTGTTGGAAAACACCACCTCTTCTTCTTCCATCCATGAGAAGAGCGCGTGATCGGGAGAAATATCTATTTCTTTCTCTAGGGACATCCCTTGCATTTGTGCAATGAGCACCGTGTTTTCCATTTGTGAAGAGGCATATACATAACCTCCATGGTCTGAAGTCACACCTTGGCTGCACTGTTCCGCCACCTTTTGTTGTAGATTGCTACATGGGAAATTTCGGGGCATATGTGTGTCACCATAGGGGAAGCACCATGGGTTGATGTCGTCAACCATATTGTTTTTCCCTACCATCAGTTCTTTGCTCAAGCTTGGGTTGGCATTCTGTAATGGAGAAGGCACAGGTACTATTTGATTAGCTGTTTATGTCTACAGATTTGTGTGAGTGCCTCCTTAGAATTGGTTTTGTTGGTAAGAAGACCTTCCGCCTTGATAATTTTGATAAGTTGGCTTTGGAGGCCCTGACTGGTTTTTCTTGATGATAGTTATTTCATTGGTCATAGCCCACAAAATCTCCTTGATGTCACTTATACCATCCTTTGAAGATCCGGATGTAGAAGTGATGTTCTGTGGGGTACTAGGATATGTGTACATAGATTGAGGAGGAGCCAACATACTGGTAGTTGCTACTTCCTGAGGGGGAACTATTATTTCTGAAAATATAGGAATGATGGGCTGGGGATGCAACTTCCCTGCGTCTATCAAATTGTTCTACACCTTGACAATAACGATGTATGCATCTGGTAGAGTGGTTCTGCCAAGAGATTGGATCATCATCGAGATGTCAGCGTTGATAGATTTCAAGTAGAACATGAATGCTAGCTCGATCAGCGGGCATATAGCAACTTGGATTCTCTGCCAAGTTATGTGGAACCGGGTGTTGAAGTCAGTCATGGCTTCATGTGGTGCCCACTTTATGATCGACAGTTGATGATATAGTGAGGACCAGTTTCTGTTGTTTGAAAATATTTCATAGAAAGGATCTCTGAGCTGATCCCAGGTACTAATAGTGTTAGATTGTAGAGTGTGGTACCAATCCAATGCCCTGCCTTTGAAAGAGGCTGCGAGCAATCACAACACTACATTTTGGGCGATGATTCCCTACACCAGACATATGTCTGTCATGTCTTGCAGATGTTTAGAGGGTGTTCTCGAGCCATCTCCAATAAATTTAGGTATAGCTTTTAAAGTAGAGACTGGAATAGGGGCCCAAACAACGGGTACTACTTGTGCTACGAGGGGACTTCTGGCATCCCATGCCACATAATTTCTGTTAGCTGCTAGAAACATGGCTAGTGGAAGGGGTGGAGGAAGTGGAACGCTCACTATCTGGGTCATGATTTGTACTGTTCCTAGTGATGACACTAAAAAACTAGGGTTATTCGTTGTTTGGGATCTAGTAAGAGGTTGATGGATCATACACCCTCTTTAGAGTTAGATTCATTTAAGCAGTCCCATTGAGCATGCCAAAAAAAAGAAGCTGTTGATGCGAAAAATTGGCAAGGTAACAACCTTTATGGGAAACTCAGTTAATGGGGGGACCAATTGCGCTAAATTGAGTGACCTCTGGGTTTTTAAAGAAGCTGACTTCTTCTGTAATTGGGGTTTTGGAATGGGAAAAAGAAGCAGATATAAAAAATAAAGATCTAACTAAGGCGATGCATCAAGATTTAGATATAAGGCATGATAAACCTATCTTTTGGATGTGATTTAAGGGCCCATTCAACAATTTGCTATGTCCTAGAATAACATAAATTAAAGATAGAATCTTGACTAATTCATTCAATGAAATAAAATAGTTCTCATACACATTCACTGAAAAGAGGAGTCAAATACATAATCTAAACCAACAAACTTGTATTAAAATCATATAAGTTCTACAAATAAACAATTCAGAACAATAATGGCATAGTATAATGTTTTATCAAAAAGCTTAAGAAAACAAAGAGGTCGAACAATGGCACAGTTTGTGAGTTCTTCTGCAATAATCTAAAAATAGTAAAAAGGCCTGGTGTCTTTTTCAAAAAATTTGTGTCTTTCAAACTCAATTTCGAAAGGAAGTAGTCTATATAGAAGAAATTCCTAGTGCTTGGTGGGCTAGTAACAGAAAAGATCCCGCATCTCGAGCAATGATGCTTGCAGTAATGTTTTCCCTTGACCGTTGCAACAGAAAAGATTTAGAACATAAAACATGGTCACTTCCCATCTAGATGCATCCCCTACGAATGATGGCAGTGGTCCTAGAAAAAAACACCGTGCAAACAAGTGTCATTCAAGCATGCAATCAACTAAGACACACAACAACTTGGCGAGGCATACAGTTCACTCTAGTCTTCCCTTCGATGAAGTCCCCACGAAAGAGACACATGGCAACAGGTTAGGGCCCGCTTGTTGATTCGTCCTCCTTTTGCTTAAATACTACGCAATGAAGTACTATTGGTGTTGATTGTGGGGTCCACCAAAAAGTGTACGCAGATGAAAGATACATGGCACATGGACGGGGCCTGACGAAAAAGTAAAGGGAGAAAGCCTTTGAGTTCCCACCAAGGCGACACGTGGAAGCATGGCAGGATCCTGTAGAAAAGCGAATGAAGCAATCACTGTGAAGAGTGCTTGGCGGACACGTGGCACCAACGGAAATTTTTTTTTCAAAAAGGGGGCTGATGATGTTCAAATAATTGAGGCGCGGGCCAATACTTAGCAAAAACAAAACTACCCGTAGGGAGCTCGAGGAACTTATGTATCCACACTAGTGATTTGTGACATTTGGTCTGTAGATTCTAAATATATATATTTTAATTTTTTTGAATCAAATTACATTTATTTTTCCATCTCTTTTGAAAACTAGTTTTCAATAGTAAACACCATTTTTAAAGAGTGTTGTTCACCGTTAACAACATAGTTTTTTTTCTATGAAGGATAAAATTCTAAATTTTTCAAATTTAGCTTTGTAACTATATGTTATCTAGCACTTTCATTTTGTTTCATTGTGTTTTATTGAATATTTTTTTCTTAATTAAGTTTTGAAGTTAAACCAATTACAATTTAGACATAGGTGAACCGTATACAACATAACTTTTTTTGTATGTATTGAAATTGATTTGTTTTTTTTGCTAGATCAAGGACATCAATACCTAGCACAAACATATTCTTCATAATTTTTTGATAATATACTATTTTTCCACATGTGCAAAACAAAGAGCTTGATTTTCGTTGAAAAACCTATGTTTAATTAAACTAAAAGAAATATATAATAAAACCAAAACATATTAAAATTATATTTGATGGATAGTTCATTTTGAGGATTACCATCATCTAGTTGGCTTTGTGAAGTTGATTCCATTTTCATCTTCAACCCAAGCATGGAAAGGAAAAAAATTGAAGAAAATTGCTAGAGGAGGGGGGGAAGGGAAAAAAGGGGGGTTCACTCGAGCCCCCTTTGAGCAAAGGGGGTTTGCTAGAAGGGGTTTTGAGTGAACCCCCCTTTTTTTATCCATTTTCCCTTGATTTCATAAGAAAAACCCCGCTAAAAGGGATTCGAGCGAACCTGGCTTCAAAAAGGTGTTGGATTGAAGGGGGTTCAAGAGAACCCCCTTTTTGGGGTTCTCTCGAATACCCCCCTGAGCTAACCCCTAAAAACTTGAATTTTTGTTTTTGGGAGTGTTTTTGCAATTTTCATTCCTCAATGTAATTGTAAACTAGTTTTGTGGGATCACCAAATTGATCTTCACCATATTGTCAAATTGATGTGTCTTATCCACTTGTGTAATAGCCAACATTCAATGGATTGATCCAATAAACAAATTCTTCCATTTGCCTCCTTTAGATGATAGCCATTTCCATTTTTCCTAATACCTTCTGCAGCTAATCTTTTGAACCCTACCTTCTTGATCTCAGAACCTTTGGCATGAAGTGTAAGGTTATATCCTTTGCTGCACATGTGACTGACACTAAGGAGATTATGCTTCAGCCCTTTAACATAGAGGATATCCTTAGTCTTCTTTCCATCAATGGTTATAACACCCTTTCCACAAATTTGTGTTGGCTCATCAGCACCAAACTTGACAGCTCCACCATTCCACTTCTTAAGGCTGATGAACCTTCCCTTATTAGTCATGTGGTTAGAGAGACCACTGTCAATCACCCAAGAATTTTATTCTTCCTTTGCATGAAAGGTAGTCCACACAACCATTGATTTTTCATTATCTTTGTCATCCTGCAATGTACCAAACTTTTTAAATATCACTCTTTTTGTCACCATTTTAAGTCCATGAATAGTGTTTCATCATTTGAATCATTATCCTCATCTTCTAAGGAACAACTACTCTCCTTGGAATAGAGACTCCTTTTGAACTTATCTCTTTTGTTTCTATCTTTTGATTAGTTAAAAGGAAATTTAGAGGCAAAATGACCGACTCTCCCACAATTGAAGCACTTGAAAGGTAACTTACCTCTATATTTGCTAGTGCCTTTCTTCAATCTTCTCAAAAAGTTCACTTCTACCTCATCAAAGTCAAAATTCTGATATGTTGTTTCATATTCTACCTTTTTATTGACTTTCAATGTTGCTTCCTTCTTTAGAGAATCTTTGTCAAACTCTCTAATTTCAAAAACTGTGAGAGCACTAAACAATTGATCTACTAGATACTTATCCAAGTCCTTAGACTCCTTAATAGCAAATGCCTTATGACTATACAATTTATGGAGAGATCTCAGAACCTTCTTCACAATCTTAGATGTTCCTTCTTTTACTTCTCCACCAAGACCTTTGATGCCATTAACCACTTTGTCCACCTAGAGCACGTAACTAATATCTCCATCCTATGTCATCCTAAAGGTCTCAAATTTTCTCTTGAAGTTTTGCATCTTGACTTGCTTCACTTTATTATCTCCTTCATAAATGATACTAAGCTTTTCCTAGACATCCTTAGAAGAACTATAATTGATCACCTTCAAAAGTTCTGGATTAGCTAAGAATTCTTTTCCTTGGCATTGTTCTCATACAATCTAATCTTAGTTGGATCTGTTGGAGCAACAATAAGAGTAGTGTAACTATCCTTGACAAATTTCCAAACAACAAACCCTAGAGAGTTTAGATGGCCTTCCATTCTTACTTTCCAAAAGGCTTAATTTTTTCCATCAAACCTAGGTTCCTTTTAAGATCCATCATGTGCCATCCCAGACCTTTCCTCAAGCGATTAGGCTTCTTCATGTAAGGAAGCTAAGGTAGCGAAACAACTTCCTACACTAACCTTGAGAGGAGAATAATGCAATTTTTTTACAAATCTTTAACAGTCACATAAACTTAAACATAAATAAACACAAATATCATGTATATCACAACACAATGATTTACATAGGGAAAACCCTTTCGGTAGAAAAACCCCACTCCAAAAGCCACCCAATATATTATTCAAAAATCACAAAGATTACAATATACTTGTAGAGAAAGCTTCTCACATGAGTATCACTACTCAAAGATCCAGAGGCAACACAACCGCTATAAGAATCTCATAATACATGACAATACACAGCTATAATACAACACCCTCATAAAATAGGGTTTCCTTCTAGGGAAAGTCAAACTAATAAAATATTGACTGTCGGATATGAGACATAATGATGAATGATCCAGATTTACAATAATAATTTGTAAATAAAATTTTCCTTTTGAGGGCACTGGCCTTGAGCCCCTACCAGGTTGTGCTACCCTTGGACCCTAGTCAGGGGGATGATCCCCCCAGTCCCCTCAGGGGGGGATCCCCCCCATGCCACCCCTGTCGTTGTTGGCTAAATAGTACCTTGTGTATCAATAGTACCTTATGTAATTGCAAGGTTGAGACACATTTTCTCAACACTTCAAAGGAAATTTTCTTTGATACTAATTATTGAACAGACCTGGATACTGAGAGGGAGGGGTGAATTAGTATCTTCAAAAAATTAATCCCTTTAACACAATGATAATTTAGATTTTTAACAAGATCAACAACCGTTAATCAAATCAATAACACTTAATAAAATTAGTAGCAATAAAAGATAAGGAAATTAATGCACATGCACAAGATAACACCAAATATATGTGGAAAACCCAAGAAGGGAAAAACCACGGTGAGAAATCTCACAATATATGAAGCTCGCTGCTTACAAAATTACAATTTGTTTTAAGGCCCACTGCCTAAGGAAGCACACTTCTCCTTGAAGGAATTGCAAGCTAAGGCACACAATCTTAGGGAAAGATACAAATGACTTGCAGGTTGAGGTGCACAACCCCAAGGAAAGATACAATGTTGAAGAGATTCACTATCTGATAGCAGGATACATGAACATTTGAAATTACAACATATGCCAATAATACACTCTACTAAATGAGGCATTGAAGTGCATATAACTTGTCTTTTCCACAACTCATTTTACTTACTACATCATTCCACACATGCACACCACCACACCCATCTTGAAACTGATTTTTTCTTCCATTTATATCATTTGAAAGATCACAAAACACCAATTAGGTCGGCCATAACAGAATACAAACAACACCCTTAACAAGTCACCCCAATAACATAATTTTGGTGAAATTAGTCCTATCTAGGAGATAGAGAGGACCAAAAATAACTTATTACATATTCCAATGTGATCCCAAACATTAAACATGTTGGTGCACAACATCCTAAGACGACAACAAGGAAACATGTAGAAGAAGTGTGTAGCACATTACTAGTCGGCCCAAAAACATACTTTTAATATAATTTACTCAATGCATTTCTCAACAAGATAGCATAGGACCCAAACACAACTTAACACAACCACAATTGTTGGCACATACCTACAAGCACATAGTGCAAGCAAGAGAACAAACCCTATTGGCCAGATATCCATAAATTATTTAGAAAACCAACTCAAAACAATATGTGGAACCAAAGAGATCAATCATTGATGTGCGGACCATAAAGAGACATTCCATGAAAATCCAAAAAAAATTCCATATACTTATTTCACACTATCGTGCCACAAACAACCATTGCAAACCAAACAAAAACAAAACACATGATCTTAGAATTCCAAAATACACAACCATGAGATATAACATTAACATACCAACTTGCGGTAAGCACCATCACAAGCTAGATGAACTGAGACATTGTAAAAACACTAAAAACATGTCCAACAAGCTGCAAGAGTAGAAACAACAATGCAGAGAAAAGTGGAGCATTTTTCGGACCAGTCCTGACAAGCAACAAAACTACCAACCCACTACAATTACCAAAAACCTCCTTGACAACATTGGTGACTTGAAAAGATAAGAGTACAACATCCATAGAACAAAAGCACTAAATCCCAAACTACAAGACCATATCTTCAAAGGTGGAGGAATGCAGAGCATTCTCACAAGTAGTCTTCAAAGCACCTTCTTGTAACAAAACCTTTCATCAACATTTAGAGACCAAAACTTCCTTGTAGCAGCATGTACTTCCTCAGGAACAATAGGAGAGAGTATACAACATACTAGAGACCATCAAAAAGAACTCTCCAACTTTAGCATTACTTCTAATCCTCATCTTAATGTATCATCATGATATAATCTCTATTGAAAACAAACATAATACTATTTTAATTGACAACAAACAAGGCATGACATCCAACCATAACATCAACATCATCATTGTTAGCACAACATCATTGTGTTCCATCAACATACAAATGTAAGCATCAATGACAACCCAAACTGAGTGTTGACATCAATGACAAACAATGCCAAGTATATGTGTAATAGTCTTAATCCTTAGTTTTTCCATTCTTTTCCTAGCTTTTGATCTGTAATTTGTGTAAGTGACCTAGGCTAGTTATGTAATTTATAGAAATTACCTAAAAAAATTTAAATTTCAAATTCAAATTTGAGACCGATCTAACCATTCTAATTACCCATTACTTGTTGTATTGAAGTATAATTTTTTTTAGTTGTACTTACAAATTAATCTTAATTCATCTTCTACATGTTCAATAAAAACATTAGATATCTCAAGTGTACATTTAGAACATTCATTCACATAGTTAGAATATTTATTATTCCATTACCTACTTACATTAAAATCTTGAACTTCTTTGGATGTGTAGGATAAATACATCAACGTTCAATGCTTAGCTTTTTCTTTTTGTTAAAACAAAGATTTTTGGGTTTTGGGTTCTATTCGTACAAAGGGATTAGTTCAAGGTGACTTTGAGAAGTATATATAGTCAGATGGTCCTGTTTTGTAAGAAGCTAATGTGTCAGCTAAGGCCTACTTGGTGTCTATGACAACCACATTTTTGGTGTAGTTATCTAAGTTCATTTATGGAAAATTGATGCTTTTAATGGTTGGCTATGTAGCTAGATTGATTGGACTCTAAAAAGGTTATTAAATTAGCTTATCTACATTAATTCATCTGATCCTTGTCGAGGTTTTATATATAGGGCAGAATTACTGTGCTTGTGTTATCTCCATATCTTGTCTCTTCCAAATCATGAATCACGCGAACGTTGTATACAGTGATTATCTGGATCTATTTTTATTTTCCGTACAGTTCCTTAAAGAGAGGGACCTTCCTAATTGAGTTATGGAAAAAATCATGAATGAAGAGCTTGTGAAATCAGCTTCAATAATTTTATTTTATCTCATCACTTTTAACAATTTATATGCAGGATGGATCTATTGAGCATGCTGGGTTTCTATACATTATTTTTTCCAAATATGGTCAATGGGGAGTCTTTAATGGAGTCATAGTTATAGTTGATTTTTTGTATTTTCAGCAATAGGTCCTCTGAATTTGCTTCCCTTTTGGGGATTTTTTATTTTATTTTTTGATATTCATGCATATATTAAATTTTTTATTAATGAGGTGATTAGGGTAGAGAGGACAAGCATAAAATTTTTGGAGCAATTTCGCTCTATATTTGTAATGGTTCAGTTTGTAGGTTTGCAGATTAATAAGTTCTTC
>VDFB02322868.1:0-17238 GCA_007258455.2 Sequoia sempervirens
TTTATTATGGCACTTCTTTGATGACTCTTGGCTATTCTAGAAAGTTATTTGTTATGATTCAAATTCATGGTGATGAGAATTTTGGTTCAAGTTATGAATGCTATTGCCTTGAATGATAGAGTTTGACAGATGGTTTCTTTGTCAGGATGGTTCTTTTTGCATACCACAGGTGTATTCCACATGATTACAAGCCACCGTTACATACATATAGAAAATTCATTTTCAGGTATCTCATAACCTTTTGGACAATGTTTAGATTGAACATTCTTGGTTTCAAACTCAAGTATTCTCAGTTGATTATGATATATCAGTTCATTATCTTTGGCTCATTGACATCTTTATGGATTATTTTGGTTGCTTGGATATTTGGACGCCATCTTGTATACTCTTGCAGTATCTTAATTTGATCAGCTTTGTCTTGTCTTTCTTAAAGACTCTAAATCCATTTGATTACATTCTTTGAACTCACATTTTTGAAGGCATTACATTTACCTTGGTTCTGACATCTCATTTGTCTAATGGTATTGGTTGATTCTCATGGCATATATTCTTTTTAACATTATATTTGGAGTCTTCTATACACTAAGGGTTGACATCATTTACATGTTCTTTTTTGGGCTTACACATACTTCATTGTCAGTGACAATTATTATGGCATCTTGTTTTCATGGGCAGTGACATGTGGTGCCGATATGGCTTTCATTGAATACATTGACTTTGACAAGTCACGAAGGTTATAATTGGTATAAGGCAGTAGATTTTATTTCATTATGATGTCTTTATCAAAATCGGATTTCAAACTTCATTATGTTCATTTCTAATTTCATCAAATGGTTTGGAAAAGGAAAGAATAGGGAAAAATGTGTTTTCATTATGCTATCCTTTTGCAAAGGTATGGAACCCTAATCAACGCCGCCATGGAGAAAACCTATCTGTTGTGTTCTTCTTTGAATTCTTTGTTGTTAATCATTTTCCCAGCTGGCTATAATGTCTTTGTTAGGAAGAAATCAACATGTGTTTTTGTTATGAAGAATGTGGTTGCGAATGGAGTCATTGAAGTTGCAGATTTGACTATTATTTATTTATTGCTGCACATATAGGTATCTTTGTTTGGTATTTTCATTTTGCAAATGGCAGTCCTTAGGTATTATTTTATTGGAAATTTTTTAATGGCTAGAGGCATTTTTCTCTGCATGATCAATTTTTTTTTGCAAAAGAAATTTTGACTCATTCATATCAATGTTTATTGTGTTCATCATTTGAATTGAAACGGTTACAAGGCAGAATATTCTTTGAGCAATAAGAGTTTATGATTTTTTGTTTTGGGCAGTCGTGGTTTTGATGAAAATGTATCAAATGCAAATTTGAAATCTCTTCTTCAAAGCAGAATTGAATGCTTTCAACATTTGGGTATTCAAAAATATATGATTGATCATTTGGGTATTCCAAAAATTTGTTTCGATTGAAGATTATTGCATTTGTTTAGGGTTTTGTAATTCTAAGTGCAGATTTGAAGAAGCTTTGTGACTTATTCTTGTCAAAGCATTTATAAACCAGTCAAAGTTTATTTATAGCTTGTTGTTCAAGGCGTTCCACTTGTAGACATTTACTTTTCTAACACATATTCTTAAAATGGCAAGAGAGTTTCAAATTCTAATGAGAAACGCATCTTTGAAGACTTTCTTTTGAGAGACATACTAAAAACATTGCATAAAAACCAGTGTTGTAAACACTGTGAGAACTCTGTTGTGATTCATGAATATTGCTCTTTGGCTGTATCAAAAATGTATTGAAATACTCTGTATTAAAATTTTGAAAAATAAAGATGTAGAGATATATTGTAATATTCTTTTCTATGTAATATTTTAAGGATTCAATTGTTGAATTCTTAGGGTATTAGGTAGACAAAAAAAATAGAGAGTTATGAGCTTAACTGAAAATAGAGAGATCCTCTGAGATATTGTTATTGTTCAGAAATATAATTTGAGGGGTTGGTACTCCTTGAGATAGATATCTCTAAATGAGGGGTTGGTGCTCCTTTAGTGGGTGCTCAAAAATTAGCCTATAAGGTATTGTGAACAATTGATTAAAGGATTAAGACTGGAAGGCATTTCAAGAGTGGTTTTTATACCCCAAGAGGGTTTTCCACTCGGCAAAATCTTGTGTCTCTTTGTACTTCTATGATCTCACTGCTTTACTGAGTTGTTTACTGCTTGATTCCTTATTACATTGCTCAATTCTGGTTTTGAATGATTACATTCAACTTATGAATGCATTAATCATTTTAATATTGAGATAAAATCTGAGCTATGGTTTATTTTTGAAAAATGGGTCAGTCCTATACACCGATTCAATTTCCCTCTCGTGAGAGCGTCATTTAACTCCAACAAGAATGTCCAACATAACCTTGACAAGCATCTTCTATTGAGTCACTGTTGAAGACATCTACAATAAATATCACTATTTAATCCTTCTAAGCCTTAAATATCATGACAAATACATGCATGATTGACTATGCATGACTTACAGAAGGTGTCTATTTGCATTGCACATAGAAATATAAAATTTCCTAGTTACTCTCAATTATAAATAAGACATGGATATTTAAATATTATCCAAGGTAAAGGTGGTTATTGATGAAGACCTTGTGCAACTTAGATAATATTAAATATCCATGAATTATTAAAATTCTAGGGCCAATGATCTTAAATGCAAGCTCTAAATGTCCAAAACCATGATATCCCAATCTTTATTAGAGAGAATAATTGTGTAATTAAAGACTTGACCTATTTGGTGGCCTTGGCCTGATTTCTACCAAAGCATTAAAGGTTCATAGTAACTCAAGAGTTGTTATTAAAAGGGGATTCTAAGTACATATTTATGTGTGTGAGATATACTATATATCCTTCTCCTGATAAGAACATGAGTGAATATTAATGTTATGTATCGCAATATAAGTAAGTTATAAGTTAGGATTTGATAATATACTATTGGTGTAAATAAGTATTTTACTAATTACACTTTACTTAAGCTTACTTAGGGAACACATATAATTGTAGTTTGCACTTGTAACACCTAGTCATTTGCATCTTGTATCTAGGTTTGTGCATATATTGAGAGATGTGATAGGGGCACTTAGGGAAGTGTGTGTACGAGAAATCTCACTCTTTGTGGTGTGATCTAGTTATCACCTTTTTATCTCCACTTTTTGTGGCATGATAATTCCACTCTAGGTGGGTGATCGAACTTTCATGGAATTATCTATTATTTCTTTCTACCTACGTTGTACATAATTGTGACACTTATCTCATTCATGGCCCTTCATTGTGTACTAGCTTACCTTTATAAGCAAGCCTTATATATACTTGTAATTGAACATCTTCATGCATATTGACAATACAATCACCATATTCTTTCATCTTCTCTCTCTCATTTGTGCTATCTTTGGTCTCTTGATCCTGTTGTTACTTTTCATAAGTTCTTACATGGTATCAAAATGGTTGGAGGTTCTTTACGTAGCCATTATTGAAAGATCTCAGTTTGTGTGAAGGTGATCAAGAGGAAAATATGTGGAGAAGCAACATTTTGGTGCATCCTAGACCAAATCTGACCTCAAATTCAGATTCAAAAGGTTGTTTCTAGTTAGGATAGTCTTTTGTTTCGTTGAAATGGGACATCAGGGGTACCATTTCAAAAAAATTGCCTATTTGGTTATTTTTTCAATTTTTTGAATATTTCTATAGTTTTGAAAAAAATTATTTCTACAAAAAAATTGTTTAATTGAATTTTTTTGAAAATTTTCAATTTGTATCAAAAAATTTCTTTGTAAGAGTTTTTTTTAATAAATTTTATAAATAAAAAAACAATTAAAAAAATTTAAAGGTACGTAGTACCTGCAGACTATGTATGTACTACCGCGGAGTATTGCAATACTGTGGGGTTCTTTGTGGCCACCAAGTGGCCCAGCTAGAGAGAGCCACATGGATGTGGGGCCCTTAAAAACTAGTGGCACCTTCATATAGAAAATACGGTGTTGAATTTTCAGTAATTGACGACCTTCAAAAGAAATTGGCAATGGCTTAAAAATTTGGCCACTTTAAAGTTTTCGACAGTCATTTCACAAAATGGCAGTCAAATATTTGTCAATGGCTACAATGAATATAACAACAAAAGATTCCCAACATATTCCACAAAGATTCCGCAGAGCACAAAGACCAATGATGACCACTCAACCGTCAAGTTTAAGCTCTAGCTCATGGTAATGGGCAAGAAGTTGTCAATTTTAATCGCATATTTTGTTGACATCATCATGGCATCAGTGATGACATCATCATTATAAAAAAAAATTTCCCCCTCACCAATGAAGTTTCCAATTTTGTAGTTTGACTTCAAATGCCCATATCTTATTCATTTTAGCTCCATTTCCTAAGCAATTTATTTTTATTTGGGATAATTTTTCATGTACTTCACAACTGCGTGCTCGGTTTTTGATTTATGCCAAAACAATTTCTAGAATTTTCAGTTTTTCAACATTGTACCTATCCAATCCTCATTTCTGCAACTTTTGGGGCTTCGTTGAGGCATATACAAACTCTTTTTCAAGTACCATTTTTTTAAAAAGTGCATGTTTTTTGTCTACTTCTTGAAATTGCAATTAGTTTGAAGTGATATTGAGGGGATTTTGTACCTTCAGTATATATATTTTTTTGCCTATTTTGCACTTGTATTGCATAGATATGAATTTAGGTCTTTGCTTCATTTTTATAGTATGTTCTCAATCTATTTGTGGAAAGTTTTAAATTATAAATAATAAGTCCACTTAGCCAAGTTGTAAGTGACCTATTGTACACACACTAAATTATAAAGTGCCAAAATCATCTTTTTTGGGGGTGTAAATTGATTGAGTGAATTTGGGGGGGGGGGTGTCTCTTGTGTGATTGTGACTATTTTCTCTCTTGTGCTCTTGCATTCTCTAAAGTTCCACTCTTAACTGCACATAATTATGCTACATGGAAAGTAAGTGCATGGAGTAAACTAATGGAAAAAGGTTTAATTTACTATATTGATGGTTCAACCATAATTGCACTTACGGATTCTAAGGAAAATCCAATTGCATATATGGATTGGCTTACTAAAACTTCTATGGTATTGGGTACACTTAGAAAGATCATTTCAGATGATCTCATTTTCCATGTTGATAAATGTACTACAACCAATGAAGCTTGGGATAAGCTTGCTACTTTGTGTGGAAAGGTTAATAAGGTTAAGGGATACAAGCTTGAAAATGATCTTTTAAGCCTTGGTCCCAAGAATTTTGACACAATTTAGGATTACATCACTAAGGAAAATGAGCTACTTGAGCACAAATAAAAGATTGTGGTATTGAGAAAGAGGATGATCAATTGGTCTTCAACTTGTTGGAAAAGCTTCAAGCCAAGTATGGAATCTTTGTTTCAAGTTTTTAGACTCAATGATTGAAAATTAGCAACTTCACATCACCATCTTTTGAGGCTCTCATAGATCTATTGATTCTTGAAAAAAATAAGTTGATGAAAATGGCCATTCTCAAGTCTTCAAATTTAAAAGCATTGGTGGTCAATCATGGAAACAACAAACAAGGAAAAGGGAAAGGCCAAAAGAAATTTTCACCAAAGCTACAAGTAGAGAACAAACAATCCACTCCTCCACAACAAAGCTCATCATCATCTTCTTCAAAGAAGAACAACTCAAGCAGGAAGGAGAAACCAACTTGTGCATATTGTAAAAATATTGGACATGAAGAGTATTGTTGTCATGCCAAGAAAATTGATGAGTTGACCAAAATCATCAAGAAGAACAAAATCAATTTTCCTAATTCCTATAAGAAGGACTCATCCCCTTCCACTTTACTTCATCTTAGTCTAAAGGAAATGGGAAAGCTTTCATGGAAACAAAAAGTTCATCACATAAGTGGATTCTTGATTCAGGGGCGACTCAACATATGTGTTATTCAAAGGGGCAATTTTCCTCCTTGGAGTCCTCTTCAGTACCTCACATCCTCGTTGGTGATAATACACAAGTGGGAGTTGATGGGAAAGGTGAAATTGAGATGGGTGATGGGACATTTAAGGATGTGCTCTATGTTCCAAACTTGAGCATCTATCTTCTCTCCATCTACCAAATCACACATCATGGAGATGGTAAGAAAGTTGAATTTCACTCTTGACATAGTTGTGGTTAAGGAACTTGCAAATGATGCTTTGGTTGCAATAGGTTGAGAAAATCACAATGCAAGGATTTACTCATTATCCCATTGGGTACCTCATGCTCCTTCTACAACATTGATTACTCATTCAAACTTAGAAAGTAAGATATGTCATCAGTGGTTTGGTCATCTCAACTACCACTATACAAGCTCATTATGTGCCCACTTTGATTGATAATTTTTCATGATACACTTGGGTCTACTTCCTTTCTCACAAAAGTAAGTCTTTGACAAGTTTCTCAACTTCAAAGCACATGTTGAGAAGCAATCAAGGAAGCAAGTCAAGATCCTTCATACAGACAATGGAAAAGAGTATGTGAACAATAGACTTGAGGAATTTTGCACACTTGAGGGAATTCACTTACAACATTCATTTTCCTACACACGCCAACATAATGGTGTTGTAGAAAGGAAAAATAGAACCCTTAAGGAAATAGAAAGCTATATGATACATGTTGGGTCTCTTGGTCTAGTTGTTTGGGAAGAAGCAATCAATTGTTTCACTTACATCCAAAATCGGGTTTCTCATAAAGCTTTCAAGGCTGTCACTCCTTTTGAAGCTTGGTTTGCTAGGAAACTTGTTGTGAAACAATTTAGAGTGTTTGGGAGTCTATAATGGGATCATATTCCTCCATAGAAATGTAGGGAATTGGAGCCACAAATTAGGCCTTGTATCTTTGTGGGATATACAAATGGTGTTAAGGCATACAAAATGATGGATCCTAAGACTCATATGATTTTTTCATATGATTTTTTTTGAGAGGAGTGTACATGTTGAGGAAAATTCACCTAGCTTTGAGTCTTCTTCTCCCCTTCTTTCCTCCAAATTTGACAATGATGATAGTGATTTAGATGATGATGGCTCTCCTTCTCTTGATGTAGTAGGTCCACTTGTTGGGGATCCTTTGGATACTCAAAGGACTAGGTCACATCATGATCATGAGCCTCTTCCACATTCTCATTATGTTAGCTTCAAATCCACAATCCTTTAAGGAAGCCTCTCGGGTTCCTGAATGGGATGTAACTATGGATGAAGAGTATAGCTCCTTGATGAGGAACAACACTTGGGAGTTCTAAGTCCCTCTCCCTAAGGGGAGAAAGATGGTTTGATGCAAGTGGATCTATTAGACCAAATATGCAGCAAATGGGAGTGTTAATAAGTATAAGGCATGACTTGTTGCAAAGGATTTCTCACAAGTTGCAGGAGTTGACTACACTAAGACCTTTGCACCTATCGTAAAGATGACTTCCATTTTCTTGACACTTTCCATTGCTGCTTCACATGGTTGGGCAGTATGGGTATGCGTGGATCATGATGGGCAAAAGTGGCAATATGATGGGTAAAAGTGGCGACAACTATTTTTTACCCAAAATTAATGAAATGAAAAGGGTTTTTAAAGGAAGATTCTTGGTTTCCACAGATATAAATTGCTTTATTTTGAGTTTAATAAGTAATTATTATTCATTTTCTATTCAAATTACTTACTAAAGTCCTAATTGATAGGCTGATTGAAAAGCATATAGCTTTCAATGGTATCACATTTTTGAATCTAAGACATGGTCACATTATGCTTCACATACTATAGGATTAAAAAAATGAAAAATGAATTTAATGAAGTTTTGACCAAATTAAGGTGGTCCAGGACCTACTGAAGTTTTTATATTTTTTTAAAAAATTGTAATAAAAATCATAATTAATTATTTACTTGGAAAAACTACAAAAAGTATGCATCACATTGGGGCATGATTCCTCTACTTATATGTAAAATCTTATAAAAATATTATCATTTTATTTGTGGTTAGGTGGTCGACAAACACCTACTTATTTTTTCCCCGAATTTAAATTTCTTGATTGAAATTTCAAATTTTCACCAAATAGATTTTTTTTTTTTTAAACAAACCTAGTAGTTTAGAAACTACATTCAATTTTTATAGATTCTATTCTTACATATTTTTGGAGTAATAAAAATAACTTATTCAAATTTTTACCAAGTTGCCTAACTCTAATTTTTTTTTTTGCCACTTTAATTTGGTTTTCATGATGATCTTACACTTACCTGTAATCAAATGGATGTTAAGAGTGCCTTTCTACATGGGGATCTTGATGAGGAGATCTATATGGAGTAGCCATAGGGTTTCATCCAGGAAACTTCATTGGTTTTTAGGTTGAGGAAGTCCCTCTATGGCCTTAAGCAGGCACCTAGGGCTTGGTATGCCAAGCTGGATTCCTTCCTTCTCTCCATAGGATTCACCAGGTGTCATTAAAATTAGAATGTCTACATCTTGAGGAAGGATGATGCACATTTGATACTTGTGCTCTATTTTGATGACTTGATCATTACAGGGTGCACCTCATCCACATTAGCAGTGTGAAAATAGCTTGAGGCTAAGTGCTCCACTCCACTTGTTAAGGCTAAGTACTCTATATCCCTTTCTTTTAGGAGTCAAGCTTGAGGCTAAGTACTCCACTCCACTTTTTGATGCCACTTTGAATCGTCAGCTTGTTGGAAGTCTCATCTATTTGACTCATACATGCCCTGACATCTCTGTTGCAGTTTTCATGGTCTCCTACTTTATGTAGGAACCACATGAGATTCATTGGAAAGCTGCCAAATGCATCTTGCACTACATCTAGGGTACTCATCAACGTGGGATTCATTATGTAGTAGGTGCACAACTTGACTTGGTAGGATATATGAACTCAGATTGGGCTAGTTATTTTGATGATCGCAATTCCACCTTTGGCTACAACTTCCATTTGGGGTCAGGACCTGTTTCGTGGAAGAGCAAGAAGCAACATGAATTCCATTTCTCTTTCATCGACATAGGCTGAGTATAGAGGGATGTTACTATCGCCGTTGAGGCCATTTAGCTTCAACACATTCTTTTTGAGTTTGGCTTTCCCATTCCACATCTAATAGTCATTCAATGTGACAATCATAGTGCTATTGTGATCTCTAGGAGTCCGACCAACATCAGTGTAGCAACACATTGAGATACATATGCACTTCATTAGGGAGCTGATTTAGGATTAGGTCATTGACTTGTGCTATTGTTTGATATCAGAGTTGGTTGCCAAGTTATTCACCAAACCCTTTACTAAGAGTAAGTACCATCAATTGTGAGCTCTCTTGGGGGTGAAGGATGTGTTAGGGGGAGTCACTTGACATTCCATTCTCTTTCATGAGGGGGAATTTTTCCTCATCTTGGGGTTTTTTCCTTCTCCATTTGTACATTTAGTTATTTTCTTCTCTTTTGAGGGGGAGTTTTTCCCATGAGGTTTTCCCCCTTTCCTTGCTTGTGAGAGATTGAATTACATTTGTACATAGGTACCTAACATGGCCTAGTTTCCAAAACCCATCTCTCACCTTATCTTACATGGTTAGCTTGAGTCTTCATTCCCCCTATTTGCACTTAAGGAGGGGTGTTGGTGTAAATAAGTATTTTACTTATTATAGTTTACTTAAGCTTACTTAGGGAATGCATATCATTGTTGTTTTCACTTGTGACAGCTAGTTATTTGCATCTCGTATCTAGGTTTGTGCATATATTGAGAGATGTGATATGGAAACTTAGGGAAGTGTGTGTAGGAAAAATCTCACTGTTTGAGGTGTGATCTAGTTATCACCTTTTTATCTCCACTTTTCGAGGCATGATAATTCCAATTTAGGTGGGTGATCCAACTTTCATGGAATTATCTATTATTTCTTTCCACCTATCTTGCACATGATTGTGACACAAGTGTCTCATTCATGGACCTTCATTTTGTCCTAGCTTTCCTTTATAAGAAAACCTTTTACATACTTGTAATTGAAAATCTTCATGCATATTGAGAATACAATCATCATATTCTCTCTTATTTGTGCTATCTTTGGTCTCCTAATCCTATTTTTTCTTTTCATAAGTTCTTACGTATAAAAATATCTTAAACTCTGTATGTCAAACCCATCTAATCTTGTTATTATGGAACCTTGGGTTCTTTCTAGTGACCTCAAGATTGTAAGTTACCATAAACCATGAAATTGACTTGTAAGCACCATATTGCTTTGAACCTATATAAAATCCTATGATAGCTACTATAAATATATATGTATACTATCAAATACTTAATTATACAACCTATTGCCATAAGGATGTATTGGGAATTTGTTAGATGTAAAAGTATTACAAGTAATTACTTTATTGTTTGTACATTGACATATGATGATCATCCCATTAGTGCGACATTAGTTTTCTTAAGTACAAATTTCTAGCATTGATCATGATTAAAGTACATTTATAACCAATGTGTTATTATTTCAAGGTTCAAAAAGATATTATGTGACCATTTTAGAAATTATATTGTAAGGGAAATAGGAATAATAAGGTCCTGTAATGTCATTTTATCCTCCTTTCTTAATACAATAATAGGACATGTCACATTTAAAAATGACATTTGGTGAGGTAAAGGCCTTAAATGATTACAAATATCTATTGACCCCTTGAGTAGAAGAAACTCCATATTAAATCTATCATGTGAATTCCGAACGAAAGTTTCTTTCCTTATATATTGTTAAGAACTATTAATCATTGAGACTCAGTAAAAGGGACTCTATGGGGTATGAAATAGTAACCTAAGAAATTGAGGATTATGATTTTTCTATAATATTGGAAAGGTTTTCCTTCTATATTATTTACTATACTTTACCGCATTGAATAATGATAAGTGATTGATTATGAAATCATGGGTATAGGAACCAAGGTGTGTGATTAATGAGAGAAACCTCACGACAAGAACTACAGGTGACTTTGAATTTTTTGGAAGCAGGAATATAGGCAGTCCTTGGGTGGAAGATGCCTCTATGACCTCAAGTTTGTAGGAGGGTTTAAGGGGATAACTCTCAGATGTTTAGATTGTTCCTACATGGGTTGACCTTTCCTCCTCCATAAGCTTCATTTTGAGGCTAAAATGGGTATCAAATGGGTATGATCAAGTTAAGGGAATTTAATAACTTATATTTAATACACAATAGGTTTCTATTAAATAGAATGAAGTAAGGGATTTAAATACTTTATAATGGGTATTTGATTATATGTATATGTTGGGGAAAGTCCATCTTATGTTGGTTTCATGTATCTCTTATGTGTTTGTGTAACTCGACTCTATATCTATAGATCCTTATGTATAGGCTTGCGTATTTGCTGCTTGTGATTGTGATTGATGTTTTTTATAACCCACCCAAGAGTGAACCTCTAGGATATTTGAGCAGTGACAGATAGTCATTGGACTATGCCAATGACCGATGTTTGGGCTACTGCTAGGAATTAGTTAGCATTCACCTGGTTCATGGAGGTGAAGGTAGCAGGCTAACCTAGTTATGATATGGTCATAGTAGTTGGATGGGTAGTGAACCATCTGTGTGGGTAACTTTAATACGAGGCTAACCATGTATTGAGAGGGTTCATTGGTTATCATTGATAAGCATGAAAGTGACCGACACCAGGTATTACCTCATGGGATTGTGAAGAATATAGTTGATAATACCACTAAGGTCATAAGGTGGTAAATTTCGAGAGCTACTTCTTCCTAGGTGGACAGATTGGTTGTTAGTGGCCTATAGGCAATTGAATTTAGAATCCAACGGGTTTGGTAGGTTCACTACATGGGGAAACCCTTGGGATGGTGGATGGACCCATAATGTAGTATTGGATGCACTGAATCCCATCCCAGTTGTCAACCTATATGCTTAGCCTTATGAGGATGACAACAGACCCATGGTGTAGTATAGGATGCACTGAATCCTCTTCCTAGTTGTCCAATAGTGTAAATATTGGAGGAAAGGATATGACCCATGGTGTAGTGTGCAATTCATCAATATTATTTTTATTTGGAATGCATTATGGAAATGTGTCAGCCATTGTGATGTGTTAATCAACAATTTTCCATGTGATGTATGTTGGAGCTCATCACTGCATATATATGATGTATGTTGGAGCTTCTCACTATGTATTTTTTTATGTATGTTAGAGCTCATTATTGTCTATTTGTGATGTATGGTGGAGCTCGCCACTGTGTATATGTGATGTATGTTGGATCATGGCACTATGTATTTGCGACATATGTTGGAACTAGCTACTAATGTAATTGTGATATACAAATAAGATAATAATTGTGGTACTTGTGATCTATGTATGATCCATTCATTGTTGTACTTGTACAGTGTATGAGCTAATCATCTTGTGTATATTGGGGGTATGCTCATGATGTCCATTGTATGAAATATTTTAGTTATGGTGTAAATTATCTCTTGTGAATATTGTGAATGTTTGTATACTAATGTTTGGTAATGATTCGTATGGATCCAACACCTGATGGCAAGTTATTATCATTATATTATAATTGACTATGTTAATAGCTTACATGTACTAAATTAATAGTATGGGTTAAGGTGAGATAATAGATCTCATACAAGAGGAGAGATTGAACTCCATTTTTCATTATGGGGTGAACTACGATGCCTCTAATTCCCATGAGGGGATACATATGTAGGTTCACTATGAACCCTCAAGGCTTAGGTTGTAGGTCTAGGAAATGCCTTAACCTTGGGACCTTACCTCTCTCTCGTGCAAGCATATAATTAGTAATGATGAGTTGATACCACCATGGTGAATGTTGAGCTATTGAAATTAACATTTAATCTATATGGAAAATGGTTGGTTGGTTAAGTTTGTTGTTGTTGTTGTGTGAATTGAAATTAAAAAAAAAATATATATATATATATATATATATATATATATTGTTGAGCTTGAGATGAGATTTTTACAATGGTATCAAAGCAACTAGGTTCAAATGTTGAACCTATGAGGCTCACTTGACTCTTGGTTATGTTTTCTTACACTACCAACCAACCATAAGCAATTTGGCCACTTCGTATGTACATAAATATTATCAATATCTTAAATGGAATTTTAAGATCTTAAGAGTGGATGACTAGTCTTAACAAAGAAACCCTTGATGAGTGGAAAGGGAAATTTGATATATGAACTATAAAAAGGTAAATCAGAGTGTGTAGCGGAAGGTTAAGCATTTGATGATTGCTAGATCTCCTAACTCCCTTGTTTGATTTGAATTCATCGCTTGAGTATTAATATATATCCTCATGATGTAAGTATGAATGTATATGAACTTAAAATGCAAAGAACATAAGAAGGTATATTTTGGAAGGGTTAACTAGTAAATATGCATACCTAATGCTATATATATTGACCTCTCCTAAGAACAATCTACTTGTAAATTGAAAACAAGGATAAGATTGAGTGAAAATGCTCACTTGAGGGTATATTTTATGTGTGCACGCTTTTGAATCCTATAAAAACTCATTCAAATTTTCCAAATTAAGGAAAAGGTAACCACTTGAGAGGCAAGGATAAGAGGTTCAAAATAAATTAGCTTGGATAATAACTTGAAATTCTGAAGAAATTAATAAATGCAACCTTCTAATTAGTTGAGATGACTTACACCAAAGGGGGAAGGATGTCACATCCTTGTTAGATGTGTTCAAGTAGGAAATTAGAGAGAATAAATTAAAAAAGAAACAATAGAAAAATAAATAAAGAGTGTAGTCAATGAAATCAAATTAATAAGGCATGGGATACATTATGGTCCTATTGTGTGGGCATTAACCATGAGAGGATGAGATGAAGGAACATGATTGATTGAGAAGGTCACACCATTAATAAGCATCATGGCATAGATGTAAGAAAACAAGTGTTCGTGCCATTAATAAATATGGCACCCCTATTCATAAACGCTAGTAATTGTGCAATTTTCAACAAAAAAGAGGTGTCTGGAAGTCTTTAAATCCTTGGGTGACCCCTCATTCTATAAAAACAATCCTTTATTTTGGGAGAAAAAAATGTAGGGTAGAACATAAAGAAAAGTTTGAAACCACAAACTCCATAAAGGTGTATCTTTAGGTAGTTTGAGGTAGAATTTTTCCCTAGATAAGAGTAACAAACATTGATAAAAAGCATATATGAATTTCATGGGGGAGGGGTCGATGGTGTTTTTTAGGTGAAAACACATACACAAATGGGAGTAGAGAGAAGGAACGTCTAGGTTGGATGAAAGCTCTATAAAAAACATGGTCTCATGGAATGCAAAGAATGTAGGATATGCAAAAAATGGATTCATTGAACAGGGTTTAGAGAATTTCAAATAGAAACAATTGGTGGGTGGGCAGTTGGATTCTACTAGTTCATTACCCACAACATCCTTGATTGCACCATTTTGAGAGCTTCTACATGTTATAGAATACACACTCAAACAAAATGCAAAGAGACATAGATAAAGGGGAAGAATAGAGGATAGAGGGGCATGAAGAGAGGGAAAGAGAAATTGTTTGCAAGAGGAAGGAAAAGTATGGTGTAGGGGGAAGTCAGACATGAGTTGTCATCAGATTTCTCTATGGTGTGGAATGTAGGGAGGAAAACATGAGAGAAAGATGACACAATGAGGAAGAAATGAAGCAAAGACACCATAAAGGAACATTTTGTATATCTCAAAGAGTAGATAAATGAAGCAAAAAAAGTAAACAAAAGAAAAGAGGAACAAAGATTCGTGACCAGGTAATTGGTATTATGATTTGTAAACATTATATACCTGCACTTTTTATGTTTGTGTATATACAATTATAGTTTGGATGCATAATATAAAGTTGCTTCCACCACTATCCATCTTTCATAGTTTCACTACTCAAGTACCATACATTTCCTCTAGCACTAAAGTGAAATCCAAAAAACACAGATTTTTTATATACATACATTTGTGGATATATAATTAGATCTATATACATTTTTTATATATACACGAGTACCTATATGTTCATATTTATATGGTCAACACATGTCTACATGCATAACCAGTTGTGTAAAGTGTGTGTGTATGCATTTTTACAATTTAAATTATAACTATATGTAGAGACCACTCACAAATCGTAGAGTAAGGATAATTCAAAAGAGTCTCAAAAAAGGATTGAAGTTGTAATGTCCAACATATCCTTGATAAGCGTATTTTATTGAGTCATTGCTGAAAACACCTGCAATAAATCTCACTATTTAATCCATCTAAGCATTAAATCTCATGAAAAATACATGACTAATTGACTATGCATGACTTATATAAGGTGTCCATTCCCATTGCACATAGAAATATATCATTTGCTAGTTACTCTCAATTTTGAATAAGACATGGAAATTTAAATATTATCCAGGGTAAAGATGGTTATTGATGAAGAACTTGTGCAACTCAAGTAATACTGACCATCTATGTATTCTTACAATTCTAGGGCCAATGATCTTAAATTTAGGCTCCAAAGGTCAAAAAACATGATATCCCAATCTTTCTTAGAGAGAATAATTGTGTAATTAAATATTCAACCTATTTGGTGGCCTTAGCTTGATTTGTAGAAAAGCATTAAGGTTCACATAAAATCAAGAGTTGTTATTAAAAGGGGATTCTAAGCCCATATTTATGTGTGAGATATACTAGATATCCATTTCCTGATAAGATCATGAGTAAATAATATTGTCATGTATCTCAACATAAGTAAGTTAGAAGTCACAATTTGATAATATACAAATATCTCAAACTCTATAAGTCAAATCCATCTAATCTTGTTATTATGGAACCTTGAGTTGTTTCTAGTGACCTCAAGATTGTAAGTGACCATAAGCCATGACATTGACTTGTAAGCACCATATTTCTCCAAACCTAGATAAAATCATATGCTAGCTACTAAAAATATATACATATATATGTATAATATCAAATACTTAATTATACGACCTATTGCCATCTAGATGTACTAGGCCTACATTAGATAAAAAGTATTAGTACTAATTACATTATTGAATATACATTGACATACGATGATCATACCATAAGCGTGTCATTAGTTTTCTTAAGTATGACTCCAACATCAATCATGCTTAAAGTAGGTTTATAACCAATGTGTTATGTATTTCAAGGTTTAGAAAGATATTATGTGACCATTTCAGAAATTATATTGTAAGGACAATAGGCATAATAAGGTTCTCTAATGCCATTTTATCCTCCTTTCTTGACACAATAATAAAACATGTCATATGGTTCAAGAATGACATTTGGTGAGGTAAATGCCTTAAATGATTACAAATATCTATTGAACCCTTGAGTAGAAGAACCTCCATATTGAATCTATCATGTGAATTTTGAACAAAATTTCTTTTCTATAGGCTCATCGTTTGGGAAACAAGGTTGGCTTTCCTTATAAATTGTTAAGCAATATTAATCATTGAGACTGAGTAAAAGGGATTGTATGGGGTACAAAATAGTAACCTAAGAATTTGGGGTTTATAATTTGTCTATAAGATTGGAAAGGTTTTCCTTCTATATTATTCACTATACTTCACCTCCTTGAGTAATGATAATTGATTGATCATGAAATCTTTGGTACAAGAACCAAGGTGTATGATTAATGAGAGAAACCTCATGAGGAGAACTATGTTTGACTATGACCCATTTGGAAGTGGGAATGTAGGCCGTCCTTGGGTTAAGTATGCCTCTATGACCTCAAGTCCATAGGGGGAGGGTCTAGGGAGGATAACTGATATAGGAGCATCTTTGGTTCTTGGCAATCTTGCATCAACCAAAAATATTTTCTTTTAGTTTTTGTTCTTGTTATGTTCTTGCTCAGTTCATGTTGGTGGATTCATCATATTTTCTAACCAAACCCTATGGATCTTTGTGTACATTGTGGACATGTTGATTTTCCTTATTCCAAGATTTAAGCGTGATTGGGTCTTTTTTCAACAAGTTATGGCTTCCAAATTTAGTGGCAATTTCTTCAACCGACAATGGAATAATTTTCAAGCCTAACAGATAATTTGATCACCGGTGGATCATTCCCATAGCATGTGGATCTTAACAGTACAATTTTAAATATTCCATGGAGTGTCCTTAATCTTTATCATAG
>VDFB02322869.1:0-19526 GCA_007258455.2 Sequoia sempervirens
ACTTAAAGCATGTAAAATAGAAATATTAAGTATTATTTTATTGATTGACAAACCCCACATAAAAAGCACTTGGACAGGGTCGATGCTTTCTTTGATTTCAAAGAAGTCCTCATTTGACCTCATAGGCTTCATTTTATGGTCAGTATTTTTTGCTGCTTCCTGCACTTTGGCAGCTGACTACC
This sequence comes from Sequoia sempervirens, assembly GCA_007258455.2. Lineage (NCBI taxonomy): Eukaryota > Viridiplantae > Streptophyta > Pinopsida > Cupressales > Cupressaceae > Sequoia > Sequoia sempervirens. The sequence goes on from VDFB02322869.1 coordinate 183, forward strand.
AAAGTTACAAACACGACCATATTCAATAGCTTAGCGTTCCAGAGTGATTGGATGGGGGTTGAAGCCAAGATGGGATATTCATGGTGACACCTTAGAAGCAAAGGATGGGAAATGTCACGCTAGGAGCTAGAATCATCCATTTTAACACCTGGAAATAGTGGGCATGATTAAATTGATTTTTAGACACCAGACTTAGCCATTTCTCCATTCATCCATCTGATGCTTGAAACTGCTGTCGATGATGAACGATGAACCCTACTGACTGGATGGTAGGTTCACTGAATGGCTGGAAGTATTCCGCATCCAATGACTGTACATAAGGCACCTGAAAGTTGCATTAGGGACCCCAAAAGCAAGGGCGCCCCTGGCCTGAGAAGGCTCAAACACCATTTTGTCAAAAGTACAACTCTCAACTAGATGCCCTACTATGACCTCTGATATCGAGAGCTGGGGTGACCTGATTTGCTCACTGTTTGTCTCGTTGCATAGCTAGAACAACTTACAAGAGATGTCTCTCGAGGTGACAAGTGAGAAAACCGGCTTCTAAGCATCTCAAACAGATTTATAACCTTTTCTTTTAAAATATACACCTGTGACTTAGCCATTTTTGGTTTCTTTATCTTCATTTTTCAGTATTCTACAAAGACCTCGCATGTATGAGCATTTGCCAAATCCCGGAGGTTGATGGCTGGGCTCGTTGGATAGCTGGAGTAATTCCTCACAAGTCTCGTGAAGATTGCGAAAACTAAAAACTCCATTTGACAGGTCAAAAGGCTGGGCGCCCCTAGCCTACAGAGGCTACAGTGTATGTTTCATGTTTCTCCACCCCTTGATTTACGTGCCTGGTAGAATCTCTGCCACGATCGCTCGGAATATCGAACTGTTAGGCTGACTGGTGCATTGCGAAACCGGACTAGAGTAGCACAGATGTTAGGAAGACCTCATCTGCGAACTCATCCATCTCAAGGGTCATCTTGAAGGGCGCCCCTCGGCTACAGGGGCACAGATTTGGCAATTGACAATTTTTTTTGATAAAAACCCTAGTGCAATCTCAACTTTTGACTTGATTTCTGAAGCTCTGGGTCTCGGATGTCTGCATTCGATAGCTTATCGGATAGCCAAACCAATTAGGAAGAGATTGAATGTATCAGCAAGCAAGAATAACAGAATCTAGACCTCCTTTAAGAAGGGCGCCCCTAGGCCAGAGGGGCGCAAAAGCTATAAACTGATCGTCTTTTGCAATCAACTTCTTGAACCTTCAGCTTCTGAACTCAACAATCGGGATAGCTCATCGGATAACTTCGCAGGATAGCTCATCGGATAACTAGACTAATTCTGAAGAGATTGACTGCATTTGCAAGCACATGCAACAAGATCCGGGCCTTCAAAGAGAAGGGCACCCCTAAGCTATAGGGGCGCAGATTTGCTTCTGCTTGAAAAATCTTCATAAATTTGATCTCTGAAATCCCCATTCTAGCCATTGAAATGACCATGCAAAGGTATAGTTTCGTTGTGAAATGCTCCTCTAGCGTGAAATGCCTCATTTTGAAACCTTGATCAGGTTTTGATCAACAAGTACTGCTCAACAACTGCTTTTGACTGACACAACACTGACCATAGTCCATGCTTGATATTGCCCAAAACTCAGATTTGACACTATTCTTAGGCAAGGTTTAGGACCCTTTTTAAACCTCTCCAAAACAAGCACCTTGAATTAAAATTTCCCTCCAAAGTATTTAAAAATACTTTTTATAATTAAGCATTTAAAAACACTTTTAAGTAATTATAATACTATTATTAAGTCACCCCTTAAAATAGAAATTACCGAGTCCAACTTAAAATAATATTATTAATCATTTTCCTTGCTTTATCCTTTAGCCTACAAGAAATGAGGATAGGCTAGAGGCCTTCTCCATGTCTCTAGTTCCAAAAAGGGGACACGACATGTGCTCTTGGATCTGACATTGGGGACATATCTTGCTCTAGTGACCTATGCACCGACACATGTTTTTGGCCATTGAGGACCATATCACCATTTTCTTGCCCATACTAGGGGCACACCTCACTTCCTTGATGCTATCTCCAACCCACATGGGCTTACCATGCATTATCATGCTACACATGATTATCGCACAATGTATTCATTATTTCTATCCCTTTCCATGATTACATTTTAATCTCTCAATTAATTTAATTGCATGTACAATTTTCCTTCTTATTCAATTCATTGCATCCTATGGATACAACCAATTGAGGGAAGGGGTGCATATGATATAACTAATGTTCCTATGATTGTGTTTTCAAGTAGTGACCAATGTTGCAAGGACTCATTACCATGACCAGACGAAGCATTATCAAGTGGAATGCCTTGCACTTCATGCACATTGTCATTCCATGGCTTCCATGCCAAATGCAACATTTTCATTTTCCAACATGCGGAATATTTCTAACTTCACTCATTTCCTATTCCCATTTCTTAGACAATTAACATGCTCCTATTTTGTATGAGATTTTCATTTGTGAGTCAAAAGCTACTAATTGTACATGATCACACCTTGCAAGATCCATGAAGAGTGCATATCAAAGGACATATTTACAAGATCATAACTTACAAGGTCCAATACTTTATATGGATTCCCATTCATATCCTTTGATATCTAAATATTTACTTTACATGTATGTTTGTGAGTGCTACATACTTTGAGATGCATGATCATTTTAGGATTCATGTGACCTTAAAGTGGGGCCAAAATGTAAAAGTGAAATTTGCACATGCCTACCATTTCCCATTTAGTTTTGTTCCCATTTTGAGGAAATATCTTATACATGTACATATCAACAAATGGCACAATCTTGTGCAAAGTTGGATCCATTCCCCTAGACTTTTATCCATTCATATGACATATCCCTATACATTTATCCCTACCCTATCCATACACACACATACTTCTACTCATTTGTCTTACCCACCCATTGGTCACACTTATCCATACACCTACCTCCATGTAGATCATGTAGTCGTTAGCCACTTGGATCTAACCATATGCCCAAACTAGGAAATTTTTAGAGTTGCAAGGGTGACCCGATGGTCATAGACTTGTCCCCTTCCTTTTCAAAATTCAAAGTCAAATTTTGACTAACTAGCCCCATTCACCTTCCTACCTCAAACCAAATAAGTACATGTTTTCCAAAATGTGATGCTACGTGTTAGTATTTAAAGGCATTCATTAGCATTCATTTTCGTTCTAGAGCATTGGAAACAATTAATAGTGACACATTTTGATTTGGTGCACTAAAAGGAGTAACAAATCTGCATAATTGAGCTTTTGCCTATTGTGTTCAATCTTTCATACATATTTCAAAGGATTAACCTAGGAGAACTTGTCTCCTCAAGACATAATGACAATCCTTCAAAAATATTTAAAAAAGGCAAGGGACACAAAGATGCACCAAAGTGCAAGGACAAATCCTAACTCAGAGGATTAATCTATGACCATGAATCTGTCCTAGACCAATGAACTTGTCCTCTAATAGAGCACAAATCCAATACATATCCTAAGACACTTCACTGCATAGTTTTCTAACCATACATTTGACAAGATGAAAATCTTCCTCAAAGGCTCTCAATTAGTCAATGAGCTAAGTAAATTTATTGCCACATCATTTTCTAAATTAGCCATTGCAAATTATTAGATTGTAAGTACACAACTATATTTAGTTAACTTAGGCTGATTTGTGCTTATTTGGTTGCATTTACTTAATTAGCCTAAACCCCTAGGAAAATTTACTTCCCTTTACAATTATAGATAAAAGCAATCACAAAATTGTGGGCATGGAGACAAGGGCATGGTTCTCATTTGTATATTAAAGATTCCTAGTATCTATGATTTATAATCATGACTGTTTTAGCAAGTAATGTTAATGATTATATGTAAGAAGATACTCACGGATCTTCATACCAAGTGTATTTCAAAAAGAATCATTCTGATTTTCTAAATCACATGGGTTTTTTGGACTTGTGTTAACAATGGTGGACATAGAGAATGGCAGTTGCACAAGAAGATAAAAAATATTATCATCACAATTTGGCTAGATTGAAACTTGTATAGCATGAAAATGGAGGCTCAAAATTTATAGATAAGAAGAAGATGAAGCAGTACCTACAAGTTATTTCCTTCTTAATTTTGTTAAAAGGCCATTTTGTCCTCATGCTAGAGATCTTTAAGAATTCTATTTTTCATATGGGTAGTGTGAAATTCCTACAAAAGGAAGTTTCTTGTGTGCATTTGTCAGCTCCTTAATATTAAATTTGTAATGCCTCCAATAAGCATTATCTGGTCTGTTGAAACACATTGATATATTGGAATTCTATTTTTAATGGTGGATATCCTTACTATCTATAACATTGTCTGAATTAAGTCCTTTACCCACTTCAATATATATATTTTCTTGAAATATTGGATGTTAATTGAAAAAACAGATTCCCAAACAGAAACATCAATAACTAGCTCAAAATGGAAAGCCTTCATTTATTTTACATAAGTGAACCACTAAAATTATCAATTTGTTGGAGAATTCATTGTAAAAAATCTTTGGTGCACTAGATATAATACCTGTAATCATGGACTTCATTTCGCCTTGGTCGGCTGTCACTATTAACTTCAAGCTTATCTTTGAAACTCGATGTCTGCTCGCATTTTCTATCCAAAGCTCCATTGGCCATTAAAGGTAAACTGATGTTTGTCTTCAATTCAGAATGCTTTCTTTTCGTTCTCCTCTTTTCCAAAATTCCTGTCAAGAAAGCAGTGCACAATCATTCTCTTCTACTTGACTCACACAAGAGTTTCCAGGCTTTTAAACATCTATTTCTTGATCTGACTTACCAGATAATGTAGGCAAATTCGCACTATCTAGACATTCTTCCAACTGAAACCATTTACAAGTAACATAAGCTATGAGTTTATAGCTAAGAAATGGAAAAAAGTCAAAATTAAATGGTATCAGAAATATAACAAGAAAAAAGAAAGGAGAACATCATGTCCCGTTTTTGGCGAACATCGGTGTCGTGAGATTAGCCTATCACGCTGAGACCCTCGCGTAGGGCGAGTGGTTAGAGGGTCGTCGGGCTTCAAACGACTGGTCGCGGGTGCGATCTATTGGCTTTCGTTCGGGCTCGACCGGAGACTTTGCGGGGTATTACTATTTTAGCGGTTCACAGCGAGCGATGTGGAATACTACTATTTATTTTACCGGTTGGCTTTGGCGGCATCGAATCCGCCGAGTTCATTGACGCTCGGTGGAGCGAAGGAAAGCGGACAAATGCGGGGAGAAATATTAATATTTAATTATATTGATTTAAATATTAATTATTTATGTTATATTATAAAGTTATAGTACTAAAATTATAACTTAGAAGTGATTACCCAACAGGGGTGCGCCCAACATTTAAAAGGGAGAAGCCCATTGACTGTTAAATTATGTAAAATATTTGACGGAGACTATTGAAAAATTAAAAAGAATTAAAATGTCAAATATTTAATATTTCCCTATTATTAAGGAATTCGCCTTTTTGAGAAGATTAAAGGGTTTTGCCTTGAAAGTTGAGCCATTATGACATTTGATGAATTGAAAAATTGCCAGTCTTTGCCAGAGAGTGGAGACCTTAGGGTTTCATCTCGAATTCGTTGGAGAACGAGCCATCTCCATTGAATCAGTTTAGAGGGTGTGAGATATCACCCGATTTACTGCCAGCAGAGGTTTTCTCATTCAGAGTAAATCACAGAGCTTCATAGTTATTGATCTACAGAGTACCAAAGATCTTATTCTTTCAGAAGAACACCAAGCATCAGGGCGCACCATTCCAGAGGGTTCATTGTATTTTTATTTTGGAGACTTTAAGAGGAGGGCCGTACAAATCATTTATTGCAGGTGGCAGCCGTACCATTTAGTACAGTACAGCCGTACCATCCTTGGGAAAAAAGCATAGTCTTCCGAGTCCAGAGTATCTTGCATTCAGAGGTCATTCACTTCTTTAGGCGCATATATCAGAGAGAACTGGAAACATTTGAGAAGGTCGTACCATCATTAAATGCTGTTGCTGACCTGACAGCAGTCGTACTATCTCCTTCACAGCAGGCCGTACATCTGAGGGGAGCCGTCCTTATTCAGGAAGTTGGGTTTATAAAGTTCCTTCAGAGATTACTTATCCTGTGGCGCCTATCCTTTCACTCCAAGAGACTACAGAGAAAGCTGCGTTTTAATTTATATTTATTATTGCTGTTATGAGCTTGGTCGTACCAGATTGTACCAGGCCGTACTTGCTGGGATGGACGTGTTTCTTCATCTACTGAGAAACGCCTTTCATAAGAGCTTCAAACATTTATCAAAGGGAGCGCCAACTTACGGGGATCTATCTGGCATCAGCATTCAGAGGGAGAACATCTTTTCTTGCAGCCGTACTGTCCAAATATCAGATCTGATTGCTGCTTTTACCAGGTTTCATTACATCATTGTATTTTCATTTGCATGCAACTGGAGTCTATTGTATTCATCTAAAAAGGATAAATAATAGTCTGTCTCCGATATTTACCCTGAATATCATTGTTATTGAAGTAGATTTATTTTCATTGAATTCATTTCATATTTCAAGCAAAATCGTACCAACTCATTTAATGCTCAAAACCCTAGAAACGGTCAAAAAAACTCAAAACCTTCAGAAAGTCAAACAAAACTTTCAGATTCAGGATTAGGGGAAACAAGGGGTTTCTACAAGGGCAGTGATAGACAGATGAAAAATGACCTATTCAAAGAGATAAACAAAGAGAACTGGAAGAAAGAGCAGTAATAAAACTTTCATGAAGAAATGCTTGATATAAGAACATGCACTCACCACTGATGTCTGAACCTGCTTATTTGTTACCATTTTTTTGTTTCTCTTGTTTGCTCTATGAGAAATCAGATCTTCAAATTTTGATTTTTCTTGGTTTTCTAGGAAAGGAAATTGTGATTTTAGTAGAACTGCACCACTAGCAGACCAATGATTGGCCAGTGAGCTGTCTCTATTCTCACTTGTTGTTATTTCTGATCGACTCCGCTTCCTTGATGATATGTTATGTCTGAAATTTTCCAGAATTGCAATGGCTTCATCCAGAAGTTTCCCTCGTTCCCTGCTCAAATTTTATTTTTTAATGTGAATTTAACCATTTTTTGTGGCATGATTTGAAATTGCCTCAACATGCTTAAGCCTCTGAAATCAAAATGTTTGGATGCTGCTACAAAATAAGAAGCCTAGACTACTGTTCCAATTGTTATTAAGTTTCACTAGCAGTGACATAAATCTACAAAGTAAACCATCTATCCAAATGAAGCAATCTCAAAAACATGCAAACATACTTGTTATAATACCACATACTTTTACAAAACATTACAATAAGAAAATCATCACCTTGCTCTCTCACAGCCATCACTGACACTTGCCTTGAGTTGCTTGAGCTCCTCAGGCCCTGATGAAGAAGATAATCCAGCCTTCATTACCCTTCTAAACTCTGCATGACAGGCATCTTTTTGAGGCTCTAAGGACAATTGTTCTGAAGATAAAATCTGTGATTGATATAAGAGTTCTCGCTGGAATTTTGACTTTAGCCTAAGCCATCGTAAAGTGTGTTCTGCTCTTGAAATCCCACTTTTACAACTGCCTCTCCCACTCAAAGAATTTAAAGAATGACCTCCTTGTCTATTTGAGTATCTGGCAACTAATTTTGACCCACCTTGGATGCTACGAGATATGACAGATTTCGAGTTGGCAGACATTATTCTTCAGTAATCAAGGCCTTGTCAAAAGGTCAAGCCAAAAGCCTATTAACGTCTATGATGTTTTCAATTGCATCCTCAACTCTGATACAATTGGCTGCAAAAATCATGAAAACACTGCACAATTAGTTCACTGAAACTTAACCAGACCCTGCATCACATACAATATAAAAGCAATATAGAGAGATAGATCACAAACACAGCAGGACGCCATTTTCAAAAACATTATGTCAATGATATAATACTGAAATTTTGCACAAATTCTCAATGCCAAAGATGTTTATAAAGAGAGAAATGCCAGTACTTTGGAACCGTGTCCTTATCGAAATCATCTGGCAGATCACTAACCAAAAGGTTTTCAAGCTGATAAATTGTTGCAAATTCATGAAACCAGTAAAAACTTCAGGATGCTGGAGTTTTGGGACAATGGCCATGATGGCAATTTATTATAAATGTTTCTTACAGTGCCAAAAATTACATGAAGAGATTAAAGCAGCTGACGTATCATCTTTCTGCCATCCTTTCCGTGTCTTTTAGTATATTCCTAATGGATTTGGAGTAGACACTTTGTCAGAAAACATGTTTTGATCATGCGGGGAACATTCTAAAAGCTATCAGTGGATAAAATGTTTATAACTGCAGCTAGTGATCAAAATGAATTTAATACAAAGATAAATTGTAATCATTCTATTTCAAATTCAGATCAATGTTGAGGCAAGGAAGAGGCTAGGCCCGCTGTTACTCCCTCTGGCTCTAAAACATCCTCTATGCAGGAACAATGTAGTGGCTGAGCAATCAAATCTATTAAATATGGAGAACAATGATGTTATAGCCAAGCATTTGAAGATGTTGAAAGGCAACTTTCATATGCTTGAGCATTGCACAAAGCAACCACTGCCCAGCATACAAAAAGTGTTTACGAAAGATTGTGAGAAGGTTGTTGCAGAACACCCACTCTACTTGAACAATTGGATGGCCTTGAAAAACTGTCATGCATATGCATCTGGTCCAAGCATGAAAGATTCTTATTGGTTCTCAGTTTCTCTTTTTCCTCTAGTTCTTGGTAATGTTGCTTTTCTAGGGCTTATGGCTACACTACTTAAACCAGTTTGGCCTCAGCACTGACAACATGGACTTTGATTCTTCAATTAAATTATGCATCATTTTCTCTGTTAATAATACCTGTTATGAAAATATACAAGGCTACTATGTCAGGGGAAAGGCTAGTTGCTTGAAACCCGATTTGAATATTGTAGTAGGTTTAAGCATGTCAGTAGCTCGGTCAATTGTAATGTCTTTAATAGTAAAAGTTCAGTAATTGATACATTCTATGATGGATTTTGTTTCTGGAAAATTTCTCTGCAAAGGCTGGATGGAAATCTATTTGAACCCCAATGCTCTAGCCTTAGACAAGCTTAATTTGGAAAATCTTGAATTTGGCAAAAAAAATATTATCCTAGTTCATACATTAGACAAATGGCACTGCAATCATTTCAGAAAGGGTTTAATTTCTCGTTGCAATATTCCACCTCCTAAATGTATGAACAAGGAGAGTTCGTCCTAGAAGCTCAACCCAGCCAAATGTGGGTTGGCATTATACAAGAGATTTATTAAATAAAAAATTCGATATAATAGGAAGATTATTTAGAATACGGAAGGCTCTAGAATCAGGCTAGCCAGACAGATTTGAACAATTGATTGAAGAGTAAATTAAATACCATCCAAGTTTAACAACAGAGTTCACTTCTTATGTCCACAATTTACAATAGAGAAAAGCAAATGACACTTTACTTCTTTCTTCAATTCTTAACAATATAAAAAGTTAAATGACCTTTTTTTTCATACTTATATGCTTTACAATATATAAAGTTTGACAGTTCTTTTCTTTACTTCCACACTTTACAAAATGTTAAGCAACCTTTTTTGGTAGCATGTTTTGGGGATGACTGCAAATATTTTGATGTCTCACAAAGTGACCCCGGGAGCACATAATAAAAAATTGAGACACCATGGAAGCCTAAAACATTTAATCAATGACCTGGTTCTGAAATCCACGATTCACACCGTACAGAGTTGAATGACCTGCTAAATCTATCTAGTAATGTCTAATGGCATCACTTGCTCAACAATGCATGTGCTTAAAATGAAGAGAAAATCGAGCATTGCATTAACATTCGTCAGATTGGCCTATTGCAAGAAAAAATACAAAAGGACTTGCAAGATCAACTCAACATCCCTGCAAATTTCCCAAATGAGCTGAAAATTAGAGGTTCGAGTTTAATTAAGAAGAATGCCCAACCAACCAGATGTGATATTATACATCAAATTTTGTCAAAGAAAACTCCCAATTTTCTAGGACAATTGCTACGAATATGTAAGCTTGTTGAATCACACTATCCAAGCAGATTTGAGTAAGTAATTGAAAACTGAAAAATAAAATCCAATTTGGATGACAAAGTTCACTTCTTCCTTTTTCGTCGATATCAAATATCTAAAGTAATTTAAGTGAACGGAAAATAAAGCAGTATGACCTTCACCAAGGATATACCTGATGCAGCATCTAAAAACAGAGAAATCTGCGGGTATTTTACAAAGCCGAGGTGTTAAAAACGTCGTACGTGCTATAAGCCAAAAAGGTCGTGATATTCCTGCAGTAAATGCAGGCAACAATAATTTCCAAGCTGACAGCGGCCAAAATATTTTACTATATATTAGTCGACAGGCCATTTTTAGAATAAATTCTCTTATCGGTGTTGTAATCTCAATATTTCAAAAATTGAGCTGTATGAAGGCTTTTTCTGAGGAACGCGGATATTCAAGTTGCAGAGGTCGCGGCCGCCATCAACTGTGGCGAACAGCAGGAATTGAACATTTCTTACGGGCTCATTTTTCTGCATCTGCAAGGGCACGATTTGAGCACGTTTTTCTGTCGAAAATGTTTATTTTTTCTTGCCTCAAATTACAGAAAATAGCAAGTTTACGCTCCGGAAATAACAGTTTTAAGGCTCGTGCGGGAAGGAGGATTTGCACGGCTAGGGCCGAAAGTGATCATCATTTTCTGTCAAAACTCGCAATAGCAGCTAGGGGCGTCACATCTAGGGCATCTTTATTTCTGGTCGCGGCAAAGTGCACTCGCATTGACAATTTTCCGGGAGGGGGGTTTTGGTGCGCAGCTTCCTACTGTGCATGATTTCTGAACGTAGCTTAAGGCATTGTCCCCACACAATAAACATGTCAGCATTAGCAGAAGGTTGTCTGGATCGAAAGCCTTGGCAATGAACTCAGACAGTTGATATCATTGTTTCAGAAGCAGCTACAGGGAAAAAAATGATATCGTTGCCAGTTTCAAGTCTGAATCGCCCATCTTGGGAGGCTCCAGCTACATCTGAGTCCATATTTATAGCAACTTAACGATGTAGTTTCCAAATTGAGAATAAATAGCAGAGATCATCACCTAACATGGACATCTTCAAAAAGCAAACGGATGCCCAACAAAAATCTATTCTAAAACAGATCGAAGAACATAATTCATGGGCGTAGTCAAAGGAAGGAAGGTGCCCCCTTATTGTTAAGATGGATATTCAAGCCAAATTCGATGAAAAAGGATGCAACAAGTTATTGAATCCTTATGTCAGTGGTCTATCGAAGCCCACCGATCCCTTACAGGTGAGCCATGCATATGTGCAGGAATCTTTAGATTTGAAGGATATATCTGTCCATGGGCACTTCCGGACAGCAAGCTTGTCATCCAGTTTTGAATGGTTGAGGACCATTTGCAAGCTCTTAGAGCGAAGAGAAAGTTTGTCTTCCTCCCTCAGAAGATATATTTAGATGCTAATCTTATGAGGCTCCATGTTGATGAACTTTGGGAAGCCCATACCCAATTGGTTGCCATAAAAGAGAACAAATGGGCTGTTATTCAGAATGGTCAAACCATCATTCATGACTCCTCTCACTATGAGTGGTCACACTCTACACCACCAATATGACGAGGGCCTCGAGTCTTAGTGAGTGGCGATGGCATATCCATTACTTATTGAAACTACAATGGATGGCATTTCCGTTACTTGTTATTCGTATTCAATATGAAATAATCTAAAGGTGGATAGTCTAAATGAGCTTTTTAAGGAGACAAGGCTCCTCAAAACTGTTGGCTTCTTGATCAAGATCCATAATAGGAGGGCTGACATTGAAAGGAACTTGAAAACGGTTAAAGATTCGACACTCAGTCCCATAAATTGATGGTCCGTGGACGTCATTAAAAATCATTCATTCATATGGTCCTCTCCAAATACTTTTCAAGAGGCGATTACTTCCCGCAATCTCATATTTCTCATTGAGACTCACGAGAGCCCTAAACATGGGTTGCCTCTTATTAATGGCTATTTTTGGATCTCGACCTTTTGCCATGAGACTCATAAATCTAGAGGTGTTCATGGTTTTGGAGCCCAGTGGCTTGCCCTATTTGGAATAACCTCAGACCTAGAGTTTTATTGGTTGTGTTTGATGTCTACTCTAGATACTTGTGGCTGCATACTCACGGGACCTCTTCCCATTCAAAATGTCTTCATTGTAATTTGTTACAAATGTCCTTGCCTCTTCTTTTTCATTCACATTGTTGGGATCCCTATCTAGACCTTTATGTAGAGATCTCCAAATATTTCATAGCTAGTGATGTCATTATTTTGGGTGACTTTAATATCTATAATGGGACCCTGCAAACACCCATTCACAATCTTGCAAAGAATGAGTTAAAGAGTTATGTTCTTATGAGATTGATCCTAAGGAGTTTGGTTTAAAGAGATGTTTTGTTAATGGAAATGCTATTGTAGTGATCTATAGGAGATCGTGTTTGATTAAGGAAATCTCATTGCCTCCACATTCTTAATGGGATCTCTTGCTTTCCTAAGTCTGATAGATTCACTTATTTTCCTCATGGTGGTGGTGCAAGTGTCATGGATAATGTTTTCATTTGTAGGTCTGTCATACCTCACATATATAGTTTATTTATTTCTCCTCAACTCCCACTTGTTGATCATGTTGCAATGTCCATCCTGCTTGCTAATTCTCACTCCTTACACACACTCTTCGTCATAACATTCCCTATCACTAGGCATACTACTACCCATTTTGTTGATGAGTATACCCTTAACTATTCAGTCCATCTTCCCCTTATCTTATAGATTTCTACTCCCTCATCCTACCATTGCTTTCATGTATGACTTCCTTTGTTAAGCCCTTTGGAGATGTTAAACCCTTGAATCTTTTCCCCAGACTTTACATCTTCTCCAACCTCCTTGCCTCCACAAATCCTACCCTCTAAAATGGTAATTTGATGGTGAATACAAATATTTCCATCAATTGTTCTAATTTTCACTATCTCATGACCTTCCCTCTATGCCCTTCATTTGTAGGATTGTTGTCTTCTCTACCACAAAAATGAGGAGTTTCTTGCTTCATGGTGACTTGCCCTCCTTGTTGATCTTCACCACTCCTCCAAACACTTTTGGCAAACTCTTCTCCTAGAAAAAAAACCTACACATATGTTAATAAAATACACAAGTGATTTCAATAAATTGAAATCCAACAAGTATATATTTATAATAATATAGTTTTCCTCTTGTTCATAGGCTTTCTAACTCTCCTTTCCCCTCAATGTGATCGTTTTAACATCAAATCAAATCCGCCACAAATAGCACTTGGAAATTGAATTCTGTAGGGCAGATGGTTGGTATTTATGATTATTTAGGCATATTGATCAAAGGAGCTTCAAACAAGTCAAACTAAACACAAACAAGGAAGTGGAAGCAGAAGCCTTACTTCTCGAACTATTAATTGATAAAAACATCTTGTCTTGACAATATTATGATCAAAGGGAATTTTTCAATCATCATCCTATGCTTAAAAATAAAACATTCACCAAACTGAAAGATCAATATACTGAATGATGCATGGACTACCCTGGGTAATCTCCCTTCTTTCTCCATCAACCTTTGTTATAGATAGGGAAACAAAATTGACGATTATCTCTCATATCAAAGAATATATCAAATTGAAGAACTTGTTATTGGTGACGCCATTGAAATATGACTAAATCTTCACAAGCTTTAAAGTAATGAGTGTGCAGAGATCCCTACATCATGATAATAATTACAAGCGCATCAAAGGTGGTGGCTGGGAGGCTGATATCATATTCACAGTGTTTCTCTACTTAGTAGTACTATTTTTTTTTCAAGGTGACAACGTACTAAATCTGATCAAAGAAGCATTGAAAGACAATTTCCTCGAGGGAGTTGCAAGACAGTGAGTAAATTCTAATAGTCTTATGTATTTGTAAGCAATTTCTTCATCATTATAAGGCCAAGGAAATAACTAAGGATCTCAGTAAATATTATGTCAGGGATGAATTCCACTTTAGAATTAATGAGGCTTTCCTCTCTCTCTCTTGCATCTCTGAAATCAGGGTTTTGATCTTAGTGGATACTATTAGGGGTATCGAAGCGAGACTAGAGACGCTTATTTAAGGTGGTGGATATTTAGGGTTTTCTCAAAGGCAGTATTAATGTCAACCCGAATAACCCAAGCGTGGATGCTCTTGAATGGTGCATGCCAAAGAAATCTGCTCTCCAAGAGAGGTTTAATATAGAGAAGGTAGAAAAGGTGATAAAATTCCTAATTTGGCGTGTTGGTCTTCTGAAGTGCCAAGATGGCAATTTTAAGATCCCGAGGGCATTAATCTGTAACAATCTTTCATTTCTGGTCTGATATACAAGCTCATATGTTTAGGGATACTATAGCTAATATAGTTTGTCTTTATCTATATATGTTAGGCTCAGGTTCGAGAAGTTTCTATGCCCTCTCAGACAGAAATGTCAGGGTAATCACAGAGAACAATGTCCCTTCATTTTGCATGCTATCATGTTTTATATCTCTCTGAAATGTAATCTTGAACAATCTAATATCCTCACCAAACTACGTAGCAAGAATTTGGTGTTTTTATCACAAAGTTTTAATAGAATAAGGGCCCTTTTATATATATATATATATATATATATATATATATATATATATATATATATATATATTATTGTTGTCGTTTATTTTTATTTAGATTGTATTTTTTTTCCATCTTTCACCATTCTCTTATCCACAAAAATGTGGAAGGGAACAAAATCTCTAACATGAGTGTTAAATAATCATTATTTTAAACCAAGTGGTGTGTTGGAATAAAGTTGCAATTTTTAGGAAATGCAATAAAGATCAAAATAGTAGTTTCAAATATTTTAATATTTTAGAGCCTTGTCTTATTGAATAGATCAACATTTGTGTGTTGCTTGTAATTTGAAATATTAAATATTTTTGGGATGTTCATGAGTTTTTTCTTTTGTTTTCATATTCTTAATTATCCACAGTGAAGAAGAAATTAGGTTCTTTGTGAATTTATGATTTTAACTTGTTTATTAATAAGGACAAACATTTTTGCAAATTTATTATTTTAATGAGTTTATTAAAAGAGACAAAAAAATTAGCTTCTTAAAAATTGAATTCAATAAAATTCCATCAAATTTACTTTTGAAAAGAGACATAGATTTTTTGAGAGTTCTTTGTTCTAAAGGTTTTCTTTAGCTTTCTAATTAGGTCAAACTCCCAACTTCAAATTCTTGAGGATTTTGCTAGTACTTTGTGTTAAAAATTTAGGCCTTCAGAATATGTGAACTTTTCAATAGTTCAATGAGGTTTTAGAGATAGGAGGCGGTGTTTAAAAGATTGGAAAAAAATAATATGCAAATTATCCATAAGAGCTTTGGAAAATTAAGAAGTATCTTCTTAATATAAAATGGTTTCATGCTTAATTATTTATTTTGCTTTACTATGACATCTATATATCTAGATCATAGTCAAAGCACCTGATCAAATTTTTCAACATTCTTTGTGTATTGATAAAAGATTGTATTGATTGTGCACATAATAGTAAGATTATATACATAGTGGAGGTGCAATTGTTAGATTCTCTCTTCCAATATAATATGTGGAAAAATATGATTTATTTTTGGCATTATTTTCAATAGATATTGTTCATAATAATGCACACAATTATACAACCATTAATTTCTTGGGTAAAAAAATCTAACCCAAATTTCAATTCTTTATATAAAAAAATGAAAACATATAGATAGTTAAAAGTTTTATTTATACATAATTTTATAATTTTATATTTAGTTAAATTTTATATAAAAATAAGTTAAATATAATAAAATAAAATTATAACAAAAAATATTAGGTAAAAGCCTTCAAAATATTAGGTAAAAGCCTCCAAAATCTCATTTATGGCATAAAAGTTCTAAGATAAATATTGATTTGACAACTAGATGGGAACATTCTATTTCAATTTGCACTGTTTTTTTGTGGCAACTTTCTTTCTTCATTTGCATTACTTTATGTTTTAAATATGTATGCAAATACTTGTCTAAGTTTATTTCATTCCATTATTTAACATTTATTATTAATTATTTAATCCAACCACATGTAATTAGAATTTACATGCACAAACACGTACTCTTTAACATATTAACATATGCATAGTTTTCTATAAACATAATCTTTGAATCTCCTTTAAATACAAGTACTAAGATATAATAAAATTAAAATTAAATAAAACTAAATTTAAGAAGCAAGAAGAAAATTGATTTTCATAGGGGCATTTTGATTAAGCTTCTTGAATGCATGGCTGGAAAAGTTTTTGAAATTCAGAGCATCATGCCACTTACTCCATTATTCAAAGATGACCTAAAACAAAATTAGTTTATGTTATTGGATGGAGTAGATGTAATTAATAAAGCTAGTCCAGGGAATAAAAAAATTCAAAGCAGAATGATGGAACATGGAGGTTTAGCTAATCGAAAGAATGACCTAGTTGTTGATGGTTGCCATTTATTTGGCATATCTAATATAAGGAACTCATAATTCTCTGTGATGAAATTCTAAAGCTTGAATATCAAGCCAAAACTGTACAGAACCTTATTTATACTACTTAGTTTGGGTCTGGGTTTTATGGAATTTAATTTAAGATAGCTTACCATAAAAGACAATACAGTAATAAATTTCTCAATACCCAGAATTATTCATACTAAAAGAATAGCCATAGCCTGTTCAATATGCACCATTGACAAGATACCCAAAAACCAGAACTCTAAATCCTTAGAAACCAATCTAACATAGTTGGGCCAAAAGAAATTTAATGTCCAGTCTTTTATCACATCAAACACAGGCATCATCATTACGAAAGAAAGAAGAACCCAAATCACAAACATGGCAGATATAAAGCCAACAATAATTGTAACTTGTGGATTTGAAAAAGAAGATGGCGTACCTGCTGAGATGTTCGCCAAACACAGTGAATAATATGAAAAGTCGGTCCAATTCCTTAATGGTTGCTCAATATATTTGAGGGACGCAGAGTATTTTATTTGTTACCGAATTCCCCAACTGCCCATTAAACAAAAAAGATTGAGATTGCAATTTTTATTTCTTGCCGCCAGGGCGCCAAACTGAAATTAATTGATCAATCTCGAAGGGAAGTTTTTTCTTCAATTTTCTTCAATTTGACGTTCTTTCATGCACTCTGTGCAAACTCTGCATGCACTATGATTCCGAGCTACTTCTTGCCGTCAAAATTGTATTAATGTTGCCGAACACCCACAGTAAATATATTTATGACCCTAAAAATCAGTTGATATGTCACGAATTGTCATGCATAACGGCTATATTGTGCTGCGCCTTTAACGGCTATATGACTCTGAGAGTCCAACAGGCTTATCTTTGTGGTGGGAAGATTAAATCTCTCGAAGTAATTATTTTGGTTACTAGAAGTTTCAGCTGCATATAACGTTCAACACCTTAATTTAGAAAAAATTGTGTCGTTCAGACAGAAAATCTTCGTGTTATTCTCTGGCAAACGACATTTTTAGATCAATACTTGTGCATTCACAGCATGCTTTATTGAGCACTGATGTGGAATCGCATGATTGGTTGCATTTTAGTTCAAAGGAATACATTTTGTTTAATTATGGGTCTAGCCATCATCAATATTCAATAACAACTCTGAATTCATGTTCATTGGTCCAATATTGATAAAAATATCGACATTATATAAATAACTATTTACTACACTATTGAAACATGGTCCTCTCCCCTATAAAAACATATATTGTCAAAATAATTTATCATTGAAAAAAAGATAAAAATATTAAAATTAGATGTAAAATTAGAAAACAATGATAATTTTTAATAATAAATTCAAAAATCTTAAATTTACAAGAATTAGTAAGTGTCTAAATTCATATTATAAATAAATCTTTTTAAAAAAGTTCAAAATAATTATATTCTATTTTGAAAAGATTTGATTTAATATGTTTTATAATAAATATTTCTTAAATCATATATTAATATAAAATAATACTATGCATTAGTAAAATAAGTAAAATCTTAAATTTCATTGTTAAAATTATTTTAAAATTAGAAAAGAATTATATTATCTCCTCTTTAAAAGATCTTAAACTAATTTCCAGTATTTTATGATACATTATAAAATATTACACCATAAATATTATAAATTGCATTGACTATAATATTTGTTTATATTAATTTTTTATGTTTAATAATGAAATTTAAAGTGTCTTATAAGTAAAAAAAATATAAAGCTTTCTCAAATTATATGGTCTATTAAATTTTGCAAAATTGCAGCCATAGATCTAAAGTAAAAATTCAAAAAAGGGTCACATAGGCCATCAAATTTCAAGCTTGATTTGGAGAATTTCTAGTTGAAAAGAAAGCTTAAATGACAATTTTAATGATTTAATTAAACTAATTTGATATGTTGTTATGGTCATTATTATGCTGTGATTTGTATCTACTATCTTTCAAATTTAACACATGTTCTTTTATTTGGAGGTTGTAATCGTTCATGTTCTTGGAGAGTTGGAAGCTGATTGAAATGAAATGGAATGAAATATTTTAATAATGTCCACGAAGCCACAAAAGCCTATGGGACCCAAGAGCAACACTGGGACCACCAACATAGAAAAAGAACCTAAAATTTTTGTGAAGTTCATTCAAGATCAACCCTTTACAGTGGATTTTGATGATGTGAAGTTTGTAGGTTTCTGTCCAACTTTCTTGCTTCCTAAATAAGGTACTGCAAGGGGTACTCCTATCACCTTCCAAGGTGTCCCTATAACGATCTAGATAAGGATTCTTATATGTTGAGCATTCCATAATGAAGTGTCATTTGTCTCCACCATTCCCTTGTCACAAAATTGTTATATTCTTTTTTCCCATTCCTCTTTAGGTACCGCCTATATACTCATTTCAAATCTAAGATGATGTGAACTAGTTTGTAATTGAGCTATTAACATTTTTTATTTCTATTTAATATTCTCTCTTATATAGGCTTTTTCCTTATGTTCTCCCTTAGGGTTTAATTTCTTTTTTTCGCCCTGATTGTTTTGTCCATGTAGCATTTTTGAATTTTTGTTT
>VDFB02322870.1:0-62283 GCA_007258455.2 Sequoia sempervirens
AGCTCAAGTGAAAGGGGAATGGAAGACCTTTCCTCAATGAATGAAGATGATCAGACATCTGAAAAAGAAGATCTAGAGGAGTGGGAACACCTACAAGTGGAGGGAGTCCATTATCAAACTTCCTTCCTAAATGCTGATGAAGATCCAGTGGTGGAAAGATATAATGAACTCATGTTAAGACTCATAAGGGATTGGTCAGAGCTAAAATACCAAGTAGATATAGAAGTGTTATTTCTCCCAAGATGGTGTAGACTCCATGATTTGGCACATTCGAAGTTCACATGTGAACTATGTCAAGAGGCCATCATGCAAGTTAAAGAATAAGTGGAGCAACGAAGTGCCCAACCTCTTGTAGTTGCTTCAAGGATTGAGCCAGAAGTCCAAGAGTTGGAACCAAGTGATGAGTTAGTTGAGGGAAACCCCCAAGGAGGAATTGGGGCAGCAACGAAAGGAGAACAACATAGTCCCGAACCTCTCAATGGTGAAGTAGATCAAATGGGAGAGATTTCCATCGAACATCAAGAGCCCTCCCCTCTTGTAAAGGATTTATACATAATTGATGATAAAATTTATGGGGAATCCTTGGAGGAAAATCAGATAATAAATTTTGCCCCCCTTGAGGAGGTACCATCAATTGATGACTTCTTTTTGTCGGGAGCTATACAACGAAGGTATGCCAACACTAAGGAAGAATACATCTGAGAGGTGGGAAGTGATGAAGATATATTACCTGAACCTTTAGATGGTGGAACATTAGAGCTCTCTATTAGAGTAAAGGTTTTAACTTAATTATGTTAATTAAGTTACCTTTATTCCTCTCTTAAGATTTCACTTTAGTTTGCAAATTGTGACATTTAATAATTATATTAATTATTAAATGTCTACCTATTAGGGTTTCTTTAGGGTTGCATAATCTCCTTTTATAAGGATTGATCATTGTATTTTATCCCACTCTCTGATTAATACATTTTTCATATTTCAGAGTTTCAAAACCCTCTCTTGCTTTTTTCTCCATTCTCTTCCATGTGACAGGTATCTCTTTGCATGTAGGTGTTCTTGGGCTCTGAAGTTGGTTTTGACAACTTCTATATGGTATCAGAGCAGACCTATTGCAGCCTATTCCTGTTTTGAAGATTTTGGAGCTACGAGGGTTGGATCAGGCTTTCACAGGTTTTCAAGTTATTTTTCTGTGGATCCGGCTTACTTCGTTCTTTGGGTTCATTTTGGGCCCAAACAGACCTCACCGTTGGATTCACAGCACTTGAAAACCCTTATTTTCATATAAGGCATAAACGATTCGGCCACAGTTGATCAGGGAAGCAAAAAAAAAAAATTGCCCCAGAGCCGTACGGCCCCAGGGCACGCCGTTTGAGGTCAAAAATTTCAAAAAATTAAAAAAAAAAAATTTTGTTTTACAAACTGCACCTCCTATGTATAAGGGGTCCGCCAACTGGCAGCCACCCATTCACCGCCAAGCGGCCTCCCCAGCATTGCCACTGCCAGTGGTTTTGGCCGCCCACCAAGTGCTGCCCAGCGGCCACCAGAGGGCCACTCGGCTAGCAGCGCCACCAGCTAGGGCTGCTAGCTTCCAGCCCCTGCGCAGCCCCTGAGGGCTCACCATGTGTCCACCAGCTATTTCCAGGAGCCAATTTACTAACCCCTGGCCGTTCATGTGACCAGGGTCCGAAGATCCTAAGCCCCTGAGGGCTCAAACACTTTTTGCAAATGCCATTTTTTAACATACTTTCGGTAAATCGGGTATAAGATGCTCATTTTTACTCTGTTTTTCAAATGAAAATAGGCATTGGAAAGCTAGCTCCGAGCCCATCCTGGTGGTGTAGGAATTTTTTCAAAATATTCTAGTTTATTTGCTTTTTTTTGTACTCAAAGTTAGAACATGTTTTTTGTGCTTCCGGGGGCATAACTTTTGCGTCCGGACTCCTTTTGCGCAAACGAATAGGCGTTGGAAAGGTGTTGCAGTGATATTTCCAGATCTATAGTCTATTTCATCAGAAAATTTACCAGGTAAATTTTATTCAGCTTTGTGTGTTTTTACACTTTGCTCAATTACTTGGACATTCTGGCACCTTCATGGGTTCTGTTTGCGTGGGATGGGTTATATTAATTTGATCTAAATGCAGTAAGGTCAGATTTCTTATTTTCTTTCATTTGAAGAGTTATCATGGGTTTTTCTACTCACCCTTCAGTTGTTATTCTAGAACGGGGTAATTATGAGTCATGGGCAAAGGGTATAATTACACATTGTAGGTGGCTTAATATTTTGCCTTATTTGTATGATCTCGTATCTGAACCAGCCACTTCAGAGGGAAAATTAGCATGTGATATCATTAGAGATCACATAGTAGGACTTATATTGTCTAGTGTTGACCATGACACTATGTTAGCTATATCAGACATTGATTGTCTTCACCCACTTTGGACACATCTTTCGGAGATCTATGGAGACCCAAATCTCTCTCCATTCCCAAAGGATCCTGCTTCAGATTGTCTCTTACCCATTTCTTGGAGAGAGAATACACCCTTTGATCATGATACTTTAGAGAAACTTGAGTATTTAGACACCCTTACATATTCCAACGGATTAGAGGCTTGTCTCATAGTTCCTACTCTTCAGACTGAGATTTCATCAACATCTCTTGTTGTTCCTAATTTAGTATAGCAGGGCATCATTCACCTTCTAGACATAGCTACTTTGGACTCTTATCTTGCAGTCATATCTTTCTTGTTTGTTGAGTCCTATATTGCAGATTTGGAGGATTATTTTGAGGACCTTCATCTCCTCTACCTTGACAGTCAGGTTATCACTGTACGCCCACCATTATCAGTGCATTCAGAGGTTGCATTTCAGGATTCTCCACATCCGTTTGGATTTGACATCATTTTTTTCAGTTCAGACAGTGAGATTCTTCAACATCCTATCATGGCACACATCTTGAGACAGATTGGTTCATCACTCTTCATAGGGTTTCTTCGACATGATCCTTTGGATCCGTTTCTTCCCAAGGGGAGGAATATCATTTGCCTCTTCAGGATCTCCTTTTGGATTCTACATCAGACATCTACCATTGTGACAGGAGTTTCTACATTGTGGGGGGGGCTTCTTCTCTCTTTCTATCTCTCCTATGGAGACCATTGTATGTGTACTTATATGATAAAAGCTGTCTATGGGGGGTATCATGTAATCCACCTCCTATCGTTCTTTCATTAGTGCATTTCATTCGTTTATTTTCTCTCTTTTGGAGTAGAGTCTTTCTTTTCTCTCTTTTGGAGTAGAGCTTTTCCCATGAGGTTTTCTCTATTTCTCCACTTTATAGAGATTTGGTTGTATTCGGGTACCTGATCAGGCCTAGTTGTCGGGACCCTCATTTTACTTTAATACATTGTAGTTACCTTTGCTTTCTTACACATGTTTGTAGCTGCACTCTTGCTCATCTTAAGGGGGGTGTTAGAGTAAAGGTTTTAACTTAATTATGTTAATTAAGTTACCTTTATTCCTCTCTTAATATTTCACTTTAGTTTGCATATTGTGATATTTAATAATTATATTAATTATTAAATGTCTACCTATTAGGGTTTCTTTAGGGTTGCATAATCTCCTTTTATAAGGATTGATCATTATATTTTATCTCACTCTCTGATTAATACATTTTTCATATTTCAGAGTTTCAAAACCCTCTCTTGCTTTTTTCTCCATTCTCTTCCATGTGACAGGTATCTCTTTGCATGCAGGTGTTCTTGGGCTTTGAAGTTGGTTTTGACAACTTCTATATGGTATCAGAGCAGACCTGCTATAGCCTGTTCTTGTTTTGAAGATTTTGGAGCTATGAGGGTTGGATCAGGCTTTCACAAGTTTTTGAGTTGTTTTTCTGTGGATCCGGCTTACTTCGTTCTTTGGGTTCATTTTGGGCCCAAACAGACCTAGCCGTTGGATTCACAGCACCTAAAAACCCTTATTTTCATATAAGGCATGACTGATTTGGCCATAGTTGATCAGGGAAGCAAAAAAAAAAAATTTCCCAGAGCCATATGGCCCCAGGGCACGCTGTTCGAGGTCAAAAATTTAAAAAAATAAAAAAAACAAAGTTTTTTGTTTTAAAAACTATGCCTCTTATGTATAAGGGGTTCGCCGCTTGGCGGCCACCCATTCGTCGCCAAGCAACCTCCCTAGCACTTCCGCCACTGGTGATTTTGGCCGCCAACCAAGCGCTACCCAGTGGCCACTAGAGGGCCACTCGGCCAGCAGTGCCACCAGTTAGGGCCACCAGCTTCAAGCCCCTGCGCAGCCCCTGAGGGCTCACCATGTGTCCACCAGCCGCGCCCAGGAGCCAATTTGCTAACCCCTGGTCGTTCACGTGACCATGGGCCGAAGATCCTAAGCCCTTGAGGGCTCAAACACTTTTTGCAAGTGCCTTTTTTTAACATACTTTCGGTAAATTGGGTATAAAATGCTCATTTTTACTCTATTTTTCAAACGAAAATAGGCGTTGGAAAGCTAGCTCTGAGCCCGTCCTGATGGTATAGGAATTTTTTCAAAATTTTCTAGTTTAGTTTCTTTTTTTCGTAGTAAAAGTTAGAACATGTTTTTTGTGCTTCCGGGGGCATAACTTTTGCTTGCGGACTCCTTTTGCGCAAACGAATAGGCGTTTAAAAGGTGTTGCAATGATATTTCCAAATCTATAGTCTATTTCATTAGAAAATTTACCAGGTAAATTTTATTCAGCTTTGTGTGTTTTTACACTTTGCTCAATTACTTGGACATTCTGGCACCTTCATGGGTTTTGTTTGCGTGGGATGGGTTATATTAATTTGATCTAAATGCAGTAAGGTCAGATTTCTTTTTTTTTTTTCATTTGAAGAGTTATCATGGGTTTTTCTACTCACCCTTCAGTTGTTATTCTAGAACGGGGTAATTATGAGTCATGGGCAAAGGGTATACTTACACATTGTAGGTGGCTTAATATTTTGCCTTATTTGTATGATCTCGTACCTAAACTAGCCACTTTAGAGGGAAAATTAGCATGTGATATCATTAGAGATCACATAGTAGGACTTATATTGTCTAGTTTTGATCATGACACTGTGTTGGCTATATCGGACATTGATTGTCCTCACCCACTTTGGACACATCTTTCGGAGATCTATGGAGACCCAAATCTCTCTGCATTCCCAGAGGATCCTGCTTCAGATTGTCTCTTACCCATTTCTTGGAGAGAGAATACACCCTTTGATCATGATACTTTAGAGGAACTTGAGTATTTAGACACCCTTACATATTCCAATGGATTAGAGGCTTGTCTCATAGTTCCTACTCTTCAGACTGAGATTTCATCAACATCTCTTGTTGTTCCTAATTTAGTACAGCAGGGCATCATTCACCTCCAGACATAGCTTCTTTGGACTCTTATCTTGTAGACATATCTTTCTTGTTTGTTGAGTCCTATATTGTAGATTTGGAGGATTATTTTGAGGACCTTCATCTCCTCTACCTTGACAGTTAGGTTATCACTGTACACCCACCATTATCAATGCATTCAGAGGTTGTATTTTAGGATTCTCCACATCCTTTTGGATTTGACATCATTTGTTTCAGTTCAGACAGTGAGATTCTTCAACATCCTATCATGGCACACATCTTGAGACAGATTGGTTCATCACTCTTCACGGGGTTTCTTCGACATCATCCTTTGGATCCATTTCTTCCCAAGGGGAGGAATATCATTTTCTGCTTCAGGATCTCCTTTTGGATTCTACATCAGGCATCTACCATTGTGACAGGAGTTTCTACATTGTGGGGGGGCCTTCTCTCTTTCTATCTCTCCTATGGAGACCATTTTATGTGTACTTATATGATAGAAGCTATCTATGGGGGGTATCATGTAATCCACCTCCTATCCTTCTTTCATTAGTGCATTTCATTCGTTTCTTTTCTCTCTTTTGGAGTAGAGTATTTCTTTTCTCTCTTTTGGAGTAGAGCTTTTTCCATGAGGTTTTCTCTATTTCTCCACTTTATAGAGATTTGGTTGTATTCAGGTACCTGATCAAGCCTAGTTGCTGGGACCCTCATTTTACTTTCATGCATTGTAGTTACCTTTGCTTTCTTACACATGTTTGTAGTTGCACTCTTGCTCATCTTAAGGGGGGGTGTTAGAGTAAAGGTTTTAACTTAATTATGTTAATTAAGTTACCTTTATTCCTCTCTTAAGATTTCACTTTAGTTTGCATATTGTGACATTTAATAATTATATTAATTATTAAATGTCTACCTATTAGTGTTTCTTTAGGGTTGCACAATCTCCTTTTATAAGGATTGATCATTGTATTTTATCTCACTATCTGATTAATACATTTTTCATATTTCAGAGTTTCAAAACCCTCTCTTGCTTTTTTCTCCATTCTCTTCCATGTGACACGTATCTCTTTGCATGCAGGTGTTCTTGGGCTCTAAGTTGGTTTTGACAACTTCTACACTCTCAGATTGGGAAAGGGACTCCACTTCTATATACACTGACAGTGAACAAGGGGAAACAATTAGACATCCTAATGGGCCACATGAACTACAAAGAGAAGAAGACCAAGGCAAGGATGTCTTGGCGGCTGCCCACGAAGGAGATATTCACTAAAAACTATAGGCTACAACTGGGAGGCTTACCTCCTTGTCAATTGCTGATCCTCCTACACATTTAAAGAGATGTAATAGGACAAATTCATCCATGCCATGTTTTGATGACATGAAGCATAAAAAAATTAAGGTCAACATGAAGGAAATTAGATGGAGCAACATGTTGCCTCTTGAAGACCACAATCAAGTTGAGCCAAGGATTGTGGTTGATCAACGAGATGAAGTGTATCTCCTCGAAGAATAGCTTGCAGAGGTTGTGGGTCACACTGGTAGGTTGGAAAAGGTGTTTGTTATCTCATTCTCCTAGCCTCATGCAAGCTCAAGATTAGGTACAAGTTTCCTTGCATTTGAAAAATTTTCTTCACAATGTGTACTGCTTGATCAATTTGATTGTGATCTATAGATTTGTAATGCAAGAGGGATGTTACACCATCCATTGCATCCACCTAAGGTTTCCAATGCAATGAATGATGATGCAATGCTTGCTCTCGATTGTCAAATGTTGCTACCTTCGAATGGCGACATCCAAGTTCTACCTTTCCTTGCTCCTGATGAGCCAAGTCTTTGGCACATTTTGATCATACTTTTATAAATACTTTGTTGTTTTTATTATGCTGAAACAAACATTCAGTCTGTTTATGGGATAGGATATAGACCTTTTTATGGCTTAAATATGATGAGTATATTGTGATAAGAAGTCCCATGATTATTACCTTTAATTTTTTATTAGTCTAATAAATACTTTATGGCTTTTTGTGATCATAAACCTTCTTGCAGCCTCCACTATCAAAACTTCCTGCAGCCATATTTGAAACAATGTTTGCCTTAGTTTAATACTTAATGAATGAATAAAGTAATGGATTGTCTTAAAGGATGAACGTGTTGAGCTAACCTTCTTCCTCAGGAAAAGATGGCGAGATATTTTGCAGGTACCACGATTGAAGGAAGGGAATTCAATTTCCACTTGAAGAATTGAAGACCAAATCCATAAAGACTAGTTCAACAGCAAAAGATGAGGAGTCAGTTTCAACTCATCTGCCATATAGGGAGAGTGTTCCAGAAATCTAGGCCAGGTGTCTTGGTGGTGCATGAATCCAGGATGGTGGCATTTTAAGACTGCTAAACCAATTTGACTTAGTTCTTCATTGTCATTCACCTCTTTACTTAAGTTGGTTAAATGTAATAAATGCCTCCCATTTTATAAGGGAAGGTTGGTTAGTAGTTAGGATCATTTTTTCAATAAATAGCCCATTCTCCTTTAGGGAAGGGGCTAAAAAAAATCACTATTTTAACACACTTTCAGTTTTAGAAATTTAGCTAAGAGATTGTGCCATATATTTGTTTGCATTGAATCAATAAAGCTTATGAAGTTTTTCACCTAATTTGTTGTCTACTTTTGGCACTACCTAAGGGGGCCCACTTAGGGAACTGTCCATACTTTTATCTTGCAAGTTAGAATAGCTACATTTCCCTTCATAGAAGTTAATGTGTCTGTTCCTGCAGTTGGTAGAAACACAGAGCTATCAACTGTTCCTGCAGCCACTAGGAGCAGAATTGGTTATCTTTCGAGTTTTTCATTTCCAAGCAAAGTTAAACAGTAAAGTTGTTTCCAGTACTTAAATTCCAGTATAAGGCATTTTAGGAATCATGTATGTCTGGAAAGGGTGATTAGTGCATATCTTGTGTTGTCCCATTTCAAGTTTACATCCCTGGGTTGATAATTAAATAAGGTTTTTTAGCAGGTCATGACTGCCAGTTGTGATGTTCAATCCCTGAGTAAAGGAATTCATGTTCCTAGTTATTGAGCTTATTAAAGAACACTACATTTTTGGCGCCGTTGCCAGGGATGGTGTCAAACTAAGAACCTATTATAGGCATGCTAGTAAAGAGTTTAAGATTTCATTTAGTTTAGAATTCTATATTTTTCCATCTCCATAGTTAGTTTACTTTTGTTGTATGCATCGAAGAAGAGACCAATTTGGAAGATTCCTTCCTGGGAGAATAGATATTGAAGAGATTAAACCAAACCTATTCCAAGACGACCCATATCTAGATGTTGGCCAAGACTTAGTTACTTCATCTTCTTCCTCTGAACTAAGCTTTAACCTATCCGAAGGAACATAATCAAATAATCCACTTGCTCTTGTAGTTTATCAACCAGGAGCTAATCTAAGAATACAACCAATAATGACAAATCCTATTTTTCCATTTCCAATCCCTGACCTACATGACAATAATAACCTCAAGAACATCCCTGCCTCCTTATTGCCAAAGTTCTATGGAATTATTACTGAGGACCCTTATACCTTCTTGTTTGAATTTGAAATCCTTTGTAGAAGCTATGACTATACAACCTCAGCACACAAGCTAAAATTGTTTCCCTCTACTCTAAAGGAGGCAGCCTTGAGATGGTTCATGGGATTGGGAAGAAATGTAGCTAACACTTGGGATCAAATGAATACCTTTTTCTTGAGTAAATATAAAGAGTATTGTAGAGGAAATGATCTGAGAGGAGATGAAATCTTTAAAATGTCACAAAAGGAGGATGAAACATTGGAGGATTATGTGTCAAGATTCTTGTTTAGTGTGTAGAAGAATACTCATCATGAGCTGAATGAGGAATCTCAAAACTTCTCTTCTTAAGGGGAGTCAATGATACATGCATGGAGACCCTTGACCTAATGGAAGGAGGTGATGTCACCCAAAGTGATTGGGATGATATCAAGAAAATATGTCTCAATTACTCCAGAGTAGCTATAAAGAAGGGAAGGGGGTTTAGAACCTCTTCTATAAAAGGAAGTGGCTTTGGAGTATCTAAAGGGGAGATTACCAATCTCTTGTCCGAATTCAAGCATGATATCATCAATGATGTAGCTACTCAACTAGATACTATGCAAGCTAGAAGGAAGAAAGAAGAAGTTGAGGCAATGTTAGCTGAATATTGCCCCCACTGCCGACAAAGAAAGAAAGATTGCCGATGCAAAGCAGTGGCCAATTTGGAGGTACAAAATCTCCCTACTAAGTTCAAAACCATTGAAGGAGAGGAGGAAGTGTTCTTTGTTGCTCAACGTAGGCCATGGGCCCTAAGACAAGGTATGCCTCAGGACCCTTTGCAAAATTTTGGTTCATATAATAGTCAATGACAAAACTAGTACCCTCCAAACTATGGGCCATACTCCCAACCTTAGTGGAATAACCCTTGGCCAAATGCCCAACAAAACTATTGGAAATCCTCACAAGGGAATTGCAAATTGCCACAACAAAATCAGTGGCAGCCTCCACAATGAAATTGGCAACAGTCTAACCAATGGAGAGGAGGCCAGCAATGGTCAAATCCACCCACTGGTTGCCTGTAGCAACTGCAGCCGCAATCCATTATACCACCTCCTGTAGCTAATCAAGGTTAGAATCCAAAGCCAACCCAACTACCTGCTCAGGCAGCACCCAATCCAAATAACCAACAACCGCAGTAGCAACAACAAGTCTATTTTGATGATCCTAATCATCAGCCTGCCTATGCTCTTAACTTGAATAATATCAATTTACATTTAGGAACTGTGCTACCCACACCATCTCCCATAATCTCAGAATTTCCATTTGAGGAGACTGACCAAGAAGAAGATACCAATGACCAAGCCTAATGAAATGAGTCAGTTCAGATTCCATCATTACCTAAGGCATCTAATAAAGTGTCCCCTCCTTTCCCACAAAGGTTGGTAGGTGAAAATGTAAAAAACAAGAGGAACCTACCTTTGACATCCTTGAGTAGCTAAAGCATATATGTGTAAAAATTCTCTTGTTTCAAGCAATCAAAGAAGTACCTATCTATAGCAAGGCCATCAAAGAGGCATTTTTGAAGAAACCGGGGAGGAAAAAGAAAGACCCTCAAACTGTCCATGTCATAGGCCAACTCTCTGACTTAATACTAGGAAAGCTTAGCATCCCAAAATATTTAGATCTAGGAAGCCCTGTTGTGGAGATCAATATTAATGGGTTGCAAATTAAGAATGCTTTAGTAGATATTGGTGCAACTATCAATTCCATGACAAAGGACCTGATTGTAAAACTTAATATTTCAGACCTAAGGGCTACACCTACAATATTACAGCTTGCTAATAGCTCAACTGTCAAACCTGATGGGGTAGTTGAAGACCTGATAGTCACCTTGGATTCCTGGGAGTACCCTATTGACTTTATGGTCTTATCTCCAAAGGCATCATTGGGGGGATATCCTATCATACTAGGAAGGCCTTGGTTGGCTACTGCTAATGCTTACATTGGTTGTAGGTCAGGTAACATGACAATATTTGATGGGTATAGCACAAAGAAGCTTACCCTCTATTCTCTAGCCCTACCCCAATTTGAGTCTAGAGAGGTTGTTTGGCTAGATTTGGGAGAAGAGGAGGAAGTGAAATCCATGGCCAATTTAATGATGATTACCAGAGAGCCTTTCATTGCACAAGAAGAAGAAGAAGGCATACTATCCAATATCCTGTTGAATAACTATGGTACCAAATACTTTCATTGTGAAAAAAATCCATGTTCCTTGCAGACCATTCTTCCTTTGCCTACATCAGCTCATTATCCTATAGCAACTGATTACTTACACACATTGTTACCCCACGAGGTAGAAATTCCATTTCTACTTGAAGTATCTATAGTAGATTTAACCTCCCAAGTTGAGGTAGCCATAGGAAAAACCTTGAGCATCAATAAAAACCTCACCAGTGAGCAACACAAATCTATGGTCAAAATGCTTACCAGACATAAGTCAGCTTTTGTTTGGGAATATGGTGACATAAAGGGTTCAGAACGAAAACTATATATACATCGCATATACATTAACAGTGAGTTCAGACCTGTCAGGCAGCCTCAAAGAATAATCAATCCAGCTTTGAGAGAAATTGTTAAAGAAGAATTGTAGAAAATGTTAACAGCTGGCTTTATCTACCCAATCTCATATAGTCAGTGGGTTTCCCCATTGGTTATTGTTCCTAAGAAAGGAGGAAGATGGAGGGTATGTGTAGATTACAGAGAGCTAAACTTGGCAACAAAGAAAGATTACTTGAACCTCTTCCATTCACTGATCAAGTTCTAGATAATTTAGCTAGGAAAAAGTACTTCTCATTCTTAGATGGCTTCAGTGGGTACAATCAAATCAAGATTGTTCCTGAGGATCAAGAAAAGACTAATTTTACATGCCTTTGGGGAACGTTTTCCTATTCAGTTTTTCCTTTTGGTCTCTGTAATACACCTGTAACTTTCTAGAGGGTAGTCATAAGTATCTTCTCAGACATCTCATATGATTGCATGAAAATATACATGGATGACTTTACTGTTTATGGTACAATATTTGAGGAAGCTCAAACCAACTTGAAGAAAGTACTACAGAGATGTGAAGATTGCAACTTATCGCTGAATAGTCAAAAGTGCTTCATGATGATGCAGGAGGGAATAGTGCTTGGTCACTATATTTCTACTGTAGGAATACAGGTTGATCCTGCTAAGATTGAGGTCATCTCTAATGTACCCTTTCCTGCCAAGTAGAAAGAGGTAAGGAGCTTTCTAGGCCATGCTGGATACTATAGAAGATTCATCAAGGACTTTAGCCAAATAGCAGGTCCCTTATACAGTCTGTTGAAGAAAGATGTAGATTTTTCTTGGACAGATGAATGTGAAAAAGCATTCCTTGATTTAAAAGTCACCCTTACACAGACACCTATTCTAAAAGGACCTGATTGGTCACTTCCATTTCATATTCATACTGATGCATCAAATTATGCCATTGGAGCTGTGTTAGGGCAGAAGGGTGGTTCAACATAACATGCACTCTACTACATAAGCAAAAATCTACAAGGGGTTGAATTAAACTATACTATTACAGAAAAATAAATGTTGGAAATCATCTATTCCCTCAATAAATTTAGATATTACATCACCGATTATTAGATATTTGTCCACATTGATCATGCAACAATCTGGTATCTCATGAAAAAAAGCTCAATAGCTGAGAGATTGGCAAGATGGTTATTGTTGATGCAGCAATTTGACATTACAATTGTGGACAAGCCAGGTAAAGCCAATGTGGTTTCTTCTTTCCTTTCTAGAATTCAAAGGCAGGATGACTCTGCACTTATTGAAGACTCCTTTCCTGATGAGTACCTGTTCGCAATCAAGGTTATTCACCCATGGTATGTTGATATAGCAAATTATCTGGCCGCAGGAAGAACTCCTCCTCAATTCTCCCCTAAGGAAAAGAGATTATTGGTAGAGAAAAGCTTTAACTTTTCTTGGATTGCAGATTGCATGTTTTATACAGGGCTAGATCAAGTTATAAGGAGATGTGTACAAGAGGAGGACACTCATGATATACTGCATGCAAGCCATGATGAGCCGTGTGGTGGAAATTTTGCTGCCAAAAGAACATCAATGAAAATTTTAAATACTGGCTACTATTGGCCAACTCTGCATAGAGATGCAGCCAAATATACTAGGAGATGTGATAGATGCCAAAGGATGGGAAGACCAACTTGATCTAATGAGATGCCTCTATTTCCACAAGTTGTCGTTACACCCTTTGACAAATGGGGACTGGATTTTGTAGGACCAATTGATCCACCTTCTAATGGTAAGTCCTACATCCTTGTATGCACAGATTATGTGACAAAATGGGTAGAGGTTAAACCTATGAAACATGCTAGGGATAATAATGTAGCTGAATTCCTCTATGAGGAAATATTCACAAGGTCTGGTGTCTCTAGGGAAATAGTGACTGATCAAGGAGCACAATTCACTTCTACACTTATCACAACCTTAGTAAATGAATACAATTTATGGAATAGGAAATCAAATCTTTATCACCCCTAGGCCAATGGCCAGGTTGAAGTCACCAATAGGGACATATAGGCCATTTTGACTAAAATTGTATATTTGCATAGGAAGGACTGGGCTGCAAGGTTACCAGAAGCTATATGGGCCTACCGTACTACCTGGAAGACTGCTATAGGATATACACCTTTTGAAATGGTGTATGGTAAAACAACTGTGATGCCAATAGAATTCAAACATAAGACTATAAGAACAACATTAGAGATGGAGATGGATTTAACAAATGCACAAAAGGACAGAGTCATGCAGCTCAATGCTCTGGATGAGCTTCGAAAGAATGCCCTGCAAAACACTGAGATGATACAAAATCAGAGAATAAGGTGGCAAGATAAATACATTAAGGAAACAAAATTCAAAGCAGGAGATTGGGCTCTTCTTTATGACTCATGATATAAGGACAGTCCGGGAAAACTACAAACTAGATGGTTGGGTCCATATGAGATAGAGGAGGTATTCACCAATGGTTCTATTCAATTAAGGACCATTGATGAGGTCTGATTCAAGCTACTAATCAATGGGAATCGCCTAAAGCTCTATTCTAAACCCATTGACAAGGAAACATTTCTGAGACAATTTGGAATTGAGTAGGATAGCAGCAATCCTACAGCCAAAGGAATTGAGCCTAGGCTCAAATTCCTGGGCCATGCATAAAAGTGCATACCAAATCATAATAAAGGGGTTATCTAATAAAATCCCCATTCCATTCATTCACTTCATCCACAATCCATACTCACTCTCCCTCTTCCACATCATCCACCTGTCATTTTCCATATCATCCATGTTTCTCTGTGTCACGTATTACAATGAAAAAGGAGGCCACATCAGATAATTACGATGATTCTCTCCAGGCACGCTCCACTTCACTTTAAGATTGCTTTAGCTAATTTATTTATTGCATTTAATTTAGTATTAATTAGTGCGAATAATTTCCTATATGGTTGCCATTTCCTTCAGCTCATTCGCACAATTGAGCATGTTTTTCTATGATATTACTTTGCCATGTCCTTATTATTGTTGCCATAAACTTGTCCTGTCAGTTGTCAAGAACCTTCAATATATGAAACCTGTAATTAATAATCAAACAGTCTTTCCTTCCTGCAATAATGAACCTAAATGTGTTCAGATTATCCATGATTACTCTCTCCCTAAAAAAATTGCATGATCACATTGTTTTCCCTATTTTTCTGTCACTTTTGAAAAGAGGTTCAAAAGTTTCAGTTGAGGGGAGGGGCAGAGTGCTATAGAATTGCAGAAGGGTTCATTAATAGGGTTACAAGAAGTTTAGTTGGAAAAGCCAGGTGAGAATTGCTTAACACATTTAATTACAAAAAATCAAAGGAATGGCATGTTTTCAAGAACTTCAGCAACAACAGACTACTTCTACACTTGAAATTGAAAGACTACAAAGGGTAATCCAGAACAAGAATCTAGAAATTGCTAACTTGAATGACACTTTCAACCAGTTGATAGAGCTGGTTCCACAACTGATGCAATGTCGTGCATCTTCACCTATCTACGCAATGTATCTCAAGGAGCTGTATTTGAACTTCCAACTAATTAGAGTCTGGAAAGGTAAGAATCCTTCTTTGGATGCCTCTGAGGAATTTTATGAAGCATATAGGGATTCACCTCTGCACATCAGGAACCTCCTATGTGAATTTTATCTGCACAATTTGGCTGTATCCCAAGATAAGGATTGGAATCCCTTATGTTATGTCGATGATATTCATATCAGCGCTCTAATCTCTTGGATCACCAATGAAATAAGCAGAGGAGAACAATTTGATAGCCATATGCATAATGAAGTAAATATGCCATTGTCTGTAAGAAATGAATCTAGAAATGGAATGGGTATTTACTTTGATTGGAAGAAATTGTGGAGAGATGAAAGAGATAGGCCACTAATTGAGCCTCTAAGACAAGAGGTATTTTCTCAATGCTTCCAAATTATAAACAGTGATTTTAATGCTGTAACCCTACACATTCAGAATAAATGGGAGAATCTTTCATTTCAATTAAAGAAAGCAGAACCACATACTCCCAATACCTTGTATGCAGCACCCAGAAGGGCAGAGAGGTACATGAGGAATGCCAGAACAAAGAAGGAGAATTGGTTGCCCTTGGTTATGCAGCCGCCTATTCTCCTATGGCCATTATTGGCTATATAGGGGGATAACAACACTTATAATAGAATTTCTAAAGATAATAGATGGCAAAGGCTGGAGGCAATGCGAGCTCACTTCTAGAGTTTCCAGAATGGCGAATGTGGAAAAAAATTGAGTGCATATCTGAGAGAGTTTTCCAGAAGAAGGAATGCTAGACTTGCTAAAGGGTCCAGCAAGTAGCTGGTTGAGGGGAGTGATGAGCCAAGTCTTTGGCACATTTTGATCATACTTTTATAAATACTTTGTTGTTTTTATTATGCTAAAAAAAACATTCAGTTTGTTTATGGGATAGGATATAGACCTTTTTATTGCTTAAATATGATGAGTATATTGTGATAAGAAGTCTCGTGATTATTACCTTTAATGTTTTATTAGTCTAATAAATACTTTATGGCTTTTTGTGATCATAAACCTTCCTGCAGCCATATCTGAAACAATGTTTTCCTTAGTTTAATACTTAATGAATGAATAAAGTAATGGATTGTCTTAAAGGATGAACGTGTTGAGCTAACCTTCTTCCTCAGGAAAAGATGGTGAGATATTTTGCAGGTACCACGATTGAACGAAGGGAATTCAATTTCCACTTGAAGAATTGAAGACCAAATCCATAAAGACTGGTTCAACAGCAAAAGATGAGGAGACAGTTTCAACTCATCCGCCATGCAAGGAGAGTGTTCTAGAAATCTAGGCCAAGCATCTTGGTGGTGCATGAATCCAGGATGGTGGCGTTTTAAGACTGCTAAACCAATTTGACTTAGTTCTTCATTGTCATTCACCTCTTTACTTAAGTTGGTTAAATGTAATAAATGCCTCCCGTTTTATAAGGGAA
This sequence comes from Sequoia sempervirens, assembly GCA_007258455.2. NCBI lineage: Eukaryota > Viridiplantae > Streptophyta > Pinopsida > Cupressales > Cupressaceae > Sequoia > Sequoia sempervirens. The sequence goes on from VDFB02322870.1 coordinate 16,523, forward strand.
GGTTGGTTAGTAGTTAGGATCAGTTTTTCAATAAATAGCCCATTCTCCTTCAGAGAAGGGGTTGAAAAAAATTGCTATTGTTTCAGTTTTAGAAATTTAGCCAAGAGATTGTGCCATATACTTGTTTGCATTGAATCAATAAAGCTTATGAAGTTTTTCACCTAATCTGTTGTTTGCTTTTGGCACTACCTAAGGGGGACCACTTAGGAAACTGTCCATATTTTTATTCTGCAAGTTAGAATAGTTGCATTTCCCTTCATAGAAGTTAATGTGACTATTCCTGTAGCCACTAGGAGCTTAATAGGTTATCTTTCAATTTTTTCATTTCCAAGAAAAGTTAAATAGTAAAGTTGTTTCCAATACTTAAATTCCAGTATAAGGCATTTTAGGAATCATGTATGTCTAGAAAGGGTGATTAGTGCATATCTTGTGCTGTCCCATTTCAAGTTTACATCCCTGGGTTGATAATTAAATAAGGTTCTTTAGTAGGTCATGACTGCCAGTTGTGATGTTCAATCCATGAGTAGAGGAATTCATGTTCCTAGTTATTGAGCTGATTAAAGAACACTACAGCTCCTATGAATACTCACAACTACGTTTATCATTTTGATTATGGTAACAAGGGGAGGAAGACTTATTTATGGATTGACCATGGGTTTAATGAATCACCTCAATTGTTGATCCTTCCTAAATATGTTATTGAATTCAAATGCTATGACATTGAACTTCATTTTTCTGAATATAAGGATGACTTTGTGTGGCCTAGAATTGTAACGATTTCCCTTCTACTTGTACATGCATTACAAAATCCAACAGGTATAAATGTTGGTTTACCTTTCCTGAACGTGGTCCTTTCTAAATATCTTTGTACATAGTTGTTTTTGGTTAGTATAGGTTTCTTTGTATATAACCCATTTTCTTGCTTTTGTTAGTTGCTTTGATTTTGGAGTGATTTCCTTGCTATTTTATTTTGCTTTCTCACTTTCATTAGTATAGGAATTTTCCTTAGGCTAGTTTGCTTTCCATTTTATTTTTGTTTTCTTCTGCCTACTTTTGCTTTGTTGCTTTGCTTGGGGTCCTTCTGTTTCCTATTGGGTATGTTTGCAAGCACAACAACCATCTTTACTATACGGCCTATCAATGTCGCCAATAAACAGTCTAACTGTCTATATCTCTAGGCCAACACCCACCACCTAATCTCATAGTCATTGAATCCTAATTGTCTAATGTTAGCATGGGGGTAATACCTACACATCTTGGCGGCACCCCTCTGAGTATCATAGACCACCTGTGTCCCTTTAATTGGTAGTCTCAGTAACCTATACACATCCTCTAATGTAACCGTGGCCTCTCTAGTCGGTAAGTGGAAGGATGATGTCTCCGAGTGCCATTTCTCACATAATGTTGTCAGTAGTCCCCGATTTTCCTGAATCTGGGGCATATCGGTCACATGCAACAAACCCAAATACCATAGAGTCCGTCGCTCGGCCGGCCGCAAACTGTCTCTAAATCGAAACGTCGTGGGTCTTGACTCCCATGTATAAATAGGGTCTAATACAACCTGCAACAACATTATACATGCCTCATGTCAGCCTGAAACATCTATTCTAGTGCAAATTGCCTAGACTACATAAAATGCAAATGCATCGATATTTTGCACATGCGTCATTATTTTTCACATGCGTCACTTTTTATCAAATGCGGTTCATAAATTCCATATGCGTCATTATCAAGCAAATGTGGCTCATAATAATCAAATGCATCACAAAATAGCCACTTGCGTTACAAAATATCAAATGCATTTCTAAATATACATATGCAGCTATAAATATGCACATGCGTTTCAAAAAGTCAAATGCGTATCAGAAAGAAACAAATGCGTTTAACTGCTAAATCCTATTCAAAATGACCGATGTAAAAATGTAAATGCGGTTTTCCGCATACACATGCATCATTCGTGCATGCATATGCGGTTCAAAATTAAAATGGCCCATAAGAAAAAAATGAATTAAATGCCTAAAAATGCGCACAAATCAAAAAATTTCAAAAGGCAAGTTTTAGGTCCATACCGGGGGGTCCGCCCCGGCTGGTCTCTGATATGTTCGGATCCTATATGCATGATGGTGAGTGGCTAGAACTGGAGACATCCTCGCTAGAAAATCAGAGCAAATTTTTAAATTTCTAAGCTAGGTGGGTGCAAATGAATAGATTTTCAACCCTATTCCTATATATACCTAGGGCTTAGGTGGCATTACTGTCCTACTGGCCATGTAAACTTCCATTTTCCATCATCCCGTACCCGTCCCTCCCATTTCCAAACTCCATTCCGTCAACTCCACAGTATTTTTGCCTATCCAGCAGACTAATCGGGAGCATTTCCAAATTTTTCTAAATGTTTCAGAAATTTGTCAATTTTCCTGAGGGGGCATACCTTCACCTGTTTTAATCTGGAGCATTACTGGGGCATGTTTTTATCGATTTTCTTTGACACAACGCCAAAATGACATTGTATCAAAGAGGGGCAAATGTAGACACCGAAATTTGGTTTAGGCCTGCGACTTCAATATTCTTCATAATTCTTATTCTTCATGGTCATGATTAAATAATCTTAATTATTTAATTAATTCATCTTAACATTAATTCTTCTATTGATTAAATAATCTTAATTATTTAATTAAGTCATCTTCTTTTATTTCTTCTATTAATTAAATAATCTTAATTATTTAATTAATTCACACTTTTCTTTATTCTATCTGATTAATTAAATAAACACTTTTTATTTAATTATGTTACTAATTAACCTTATCCGTCTTGTCAAATTAAATAAATTCATTATTTATTTAATTATTCATTTAAAATCCCTTCATCATTTAATTAAATAAATATTATTTATTAAATTATTCTTCAATTATCGAGTCTTGAATTAAATGAATTATTTAATTCATTAATTCTATTTTAACGCATTCTTCTATATTTTAGATAATTATGTGAGTTATCTAAGTATTCACTTGTACTCGACTCGACATCTATTTTTAATCGCTCAGTTAACTCTTCATTTAATCTCTGAGTGGTGTTCTCGAGTAATCTCTTCGTCAAATCATTCAATCGTCCAGTTCTAACTCAATTGCGTGTACATGCAGATTAATTAAATATTCTTATTTAATTAATTAAACCTTGTGCGTGCATTCGAACAAGAGTTGATTTAATCAATCTTCATATTTGTCATGCAAAGATATTACTTATGTTTTCGAATACCGAACTGAAGATTAAGTCATTTATTTAATCTTTAATCCTATTTCTAGTTTGTATCACTCATGTCACTACTAACAGTTATCAAAATGCATGTCTAATCAGTCGATCTCAACCGTCCGTTGGTCTTACGATCTTGGCCTGTCGTTCGAATAATCAATTTTCTATAAATTGATTTGTCATTCTTCATTCCACTCTCGCGAAATCTCTCTCGAAATCGAAATCTCTTTTCGAATCTTGCGAGCACTCAATCTTGAATCTTCGATATTTTTCAAATCATTATCTTAGGCTATACTTGCACGAACTCTTGAAAATCTGAGGGCAATTATACTACACAAGTGAAATGGAGAAGGGCAATCGAGATGAATCATGGAAATACGTTTGAAATTGGTGAGATTGTTCTAGTTTTGTTTACGTTTCTGACTTTCCTATGTTCTTTGTTGCTTAACATTTAGATTTGCATTCTAGATTTAATATTGCATTGCATATTTACTTCTAATAATTCTCTTTGTTGTCTATAGTGCATTTTTCTATGGTGTTACATTTGGTGAACCTGATGTGAAGACACCATCTTCGCGGATCCGTAGATATTTTATTTTTGGTTTTTGCAGGTTTTTTTCGTACAGAATGACGCATCTGAAGTTTCCTGAACTGCAATTAACTTTTTGAACCGCAACCGACAGGGAAATGACGCATTTGATATTTCCTAAACCGCAATTGATTTCCCGAGCTGCAACTGAAGAAAAAATGACGCATCTGACTGGTAACAAAACAATGCAATTGACTAGTAAAATTTTATTTTTGTTTCCCGCAATCTAAAATTTTCAATTGATTTTTGTGTTACTGATATCTTATTTTCAGCGTGTGGCCTTTTCGGAGTTAACAAAATTTTGCAGGATGATTGACGAAGACAATATTGAAAATTACTAATGAGATTTTCTGCAGGACGGTTGTCGAAGACTCTAGTTAAATTTGAAATAGATTGTTTGGTAGCATAGCAAATCTTTCGTTTGGTTAAAATTAACAAGTGTCTACTGTGTTTGGTGCGAAAGCACAAGTTTGGTCACCCTTACGACTTGGTACATCGAAGTATCCTCTCCCCTTGCACATCAGTGCGATCCTGGGTGTAAGAGAAACGGTTGCCAACTCTAGAACTTGGGGCTGTTCTGGTGGGAAAAAGTACTCACCCCAGGACGACTCAGACCGGTAGCACCCTGAACCCGAGGGATTTCCAGCCGGTATATAAAAGTGGGTTCTTGGGGAAACCCCAAGAATCACGAGTGTGGTTCTGACGAGATGGATTCGAAAGGGGACTTGCGCCGTATGGATCACACCCCACGAACGAAATGCCCAAATTAAATACCTCTTGTTTTAGAGACCAACCTATTTGTGGCCGTTGCTTGGTATTAGTGCAGGGTACAGTATCATGCCCGAAGATACTCACTACTGATCCCCTTGAGTAGAGATAGCAGTTCTTGGGAGGTCATTGCCTAAAGAATTCAAAATTTGTGTGCTCGAAAGATGTTAATGAGCCGTGGAGGGGAGCCAATGCCACCAAATTCCTAAGCTATCCGCTCTCGAGAAGGAAAGGTGTTCATCACCAATCTGGGGTATTTCGGTGGGCTATACCAAGTATACAAACCCTAAGCCTTTGGCCTATTAGGATGTGCTTGTCTGTTATCACTTTAAACGTTCTTTGAGTCCAAAATTAAAACTGAAAACACTTTGTCTTATGATTGTCTTTGATTGTCAGAATTTGATCACGAAAAACAGAGTCAGTTTAAATTTCATGTCACTGAAAATTCATAGAGAGTCGCAACTGTTCACCAGAAACACACAACTAATTTTTAGAGTCACATCTGTTAACTTTTGAGTCGCAACTATAATTTTGAGTCACATCTGTTAATTTTTGAGTCGCATCTATCAATTTAACTCACAATTGCTTTATAAAAACTGCATCTGTTATATTCTAAGTCGCATCTATCAGTTAGAGTCACATCTGGTAAATTTTGAGTCACATCTGGTTAGACCACAATTGTTAATTTTGGACTGCATCTATTAAATCCTGAGACACATCTGTCTGATTATTAGAAAACCAGAATTTACAGTCACTATCCAGTCAACATGTTTGCACCAGTTTTAGTTGTCTTAACACAAACAGTCTTTGAAACAGAAACCTAAAATGATTTGCTCAATTTTGCATCCTTTAGGGTCATTTAGTCCTTACCATAGTTGTCTTCATTTAGAGTTTAGCTTCATCTTAGGGTACATATTACCTTGCATTAGACTTCTAGAAAGGTCACTTTTTTCAAACTTTAGGAGTAGTCCACCATCTATACTCTAGAAAGGTCATAGTGTCAACAAAATTTGTCATTGAACCTAGTCTTATCAACTTATACTTTGTCCTACAGAGAGTCCTCCTAGCTCACTAGTCTAGTTAGGAAACTCAACTTGTCTTTGATCCTCATCCTACATTGGTTCCTTGACTTAACTAAATTGACACCTTGGTTTGGCTTTAGGCAGTTGGTCCCTTCACCTTGGGTTTATAGAATTGATCACTTTAGGGTCTTGCTTAGACTTTTTCATCTTTAGAGTCTAGACTAGTGTCATCCTAGGACATCCCTTATTTTGCATAAGAAAATCCCAAAAACATAGACTAGGGTCATACTGTTCATAGATATAGTCTTGCATTTCCTACATATTGAGCTTGTCTTACATGGTTGAAACTAGGTCTAAGAGAAGAGAGAGAGAAAACATGTCGAACCCAGACGAGTTCATCAATCCATTTTCTTCAAGACCTCATAAGACTCTATTAGACAAATTCACCACTAGAAACACTCAAGGACATGTTACAACAGAAGACATAGAGGCTGCTGCACAGGACCCTGAATTTGCCTCTTTCATAGATGAGTACCTAGCAAATGATCGACAACGATATTTAGCCAAATTGCTAGTTGAAGGTGCTACCTTACCTCCAGGATTTGACATTAGCACCTTACAAACTCAACCTACACAAGGGACAAACACAATGACTGCTAGTACTACTATACCTTAGATAAGAACAACTATGCCATCTAGCACATCTACATAGAGTACGACAGTCCATACTTCCCCATTTGGTATGTATGGCACGACATCGAGATTTAATTTCACTGTAGGGGCATCATCATCCACTCCCTCCAGTCCTCTTGTTGGGAGTAAAAGACCTAAAACGTCAGCTCATACATCTTATGTCAGTGTCACAAGTGCACAATCAATGACCATACCTACTGCTAGTATCATGGGTACCTTACCATAGTCGATGGCCATACCTAGTGCTCAAATCACTAGTACTATACCAAGGATTACACAAACATGGGGGAATTCCCTCCTTCCAATATGGCAATCAAAATCCACTCTTCCAGACTAGCAGTCAGAATCCACTTACATCGATTTCGAATCAGAATCCTTTTTCACAGATGGGTAGTCAGAATCCATCCACACAGATTTCAAGTCAAAACCAATTTACGTCAATTTTGAATCAGAATCCTTTTTCACAGATTGGTAGTCAGAATCCGTCCACACAGATTCCAAGTCAAAACCAATTCACACCGATTCTGAATCAGAATCTTTTTTCATAGAGTGGTACTCGTAATCCATTTACACACATCTCAAGTCAACACCAGTTTATGTAGATACCAGACCAGAATATATTTACTAACATTCTGAATCCAAATCCACCTCAGATGCCAATGTTCAATCAAAACCCATCACGAGACTTTGGATTTCAGAATACATACATGGATCCGCATAATCCTCCTAGCACATCTTTGACCCAAGTTGACGTCCTGCAAACACAAATGCACGCACAAAGCAAATGGATAACATGTTGGTGTCAACTAAGAAATCATTTTCAACAAAGGACATACCCATTCCCTTTGATAGATCATTGTACATGACACCTTTCCCTCACAGATATGTCATCAATCTTCCAAGTACAATGGAAAACGAAATCCAAGAACATATTAGGGAATTTTCTACCATATGCATAGATGTCGCTTATGACCCCACATATCTTATGAGACTATTTCCAAGAAGTCTTGTAGGAATTGCACTAGAGTGGTTTTCGGTCTAGATTCTGGCATTAGATCTTGGGGTGAACTAGTTGAGAAATTTGTGGAGCAATTCTCCTTCAACATTGACCATGAGATAAATATAGCAACCTTGTGCCACACAATGCAAGATGAAGGTGAAACATTCATTGCTTTCTTCCAGAGATGGAGAACTATTGCTAGTAGGTGTCCTGTCGAGATACCCGAAAAACAAAAGGTTACAATGTTTCAAGAAAACCTTCATCCAAAACTCCAGAGTAACTTAAGGGTACATTGTTGCATATCTTTTTCAGAACTAGTGGAAAAAGGGGTGATAATAGAGAAGGATCTCATTGAAAAGGGTGAACTCAAGATGACAACATCAAATTGAAACCCGATCGTACAAAACACCCCCACGGATAGAAACAGATTTTGGTCTCGCAACAAAAATGTCACCAATGATGGGGTGGTTGATGCTAAAACGCTACAAGCAGGACCCCTCCTCACGTTACAAGGACCTCATACTTTTTCCAACACACTTAATGTTGTCAATCAACCTCCCAACGTGGTCCAAAACACTCAATGTCCACAACAAAGGAGATTTCAGAAACGTGAGTTCACTCCCTTAGGGGAACCCATTGAGTCGATGTTCAAACAACTATTACAATATAATCTCATACAGCTGGAAGAACCAAGACAATACGATCCGGGACAGTTTAAACCAGCTTGGTGGGATGATAATGCCTTTTGTGATTATCATAGGACTAAGGGACATAACCTACAAAATTGTCGACAATTGAAGAATATCATACATAATCTTGTTGAAAGGAGAATTATTGAAGTTAGTGGACAAAAACAAAAGACATCGAACACTGATCATCAAGTCTTTTCAGACCCACTACATGACAATGGGAAAGGAACTGTCCCTAGTTTGAGTACTAAGACCAATATGTCAGCCAATTATGTGAGTATCAAACATGATTATGATAGTGGCAAAATCATTCATTGCCTTTGCGCTGCTGATCAAAACATCAATACCATTACCATCAATACTAATCCTGAGTGTGCGGTTAATACTCATTGTACAAAGCTCACTATCTAGGGCCCTCCATCACAGCAAACACGACAATCTTCCAAGTTACAATATAACCTACTTGACCAGTTGGGGAAGACCCCAGCCCAAATTTCAATCTTGGAATTGTTGCATATTTCTCCTAAACATCGATCTATCCTCGATAAGGCTTTATAGAACACCACGGTCCCTAATGACCTTGATGTCAATCATTTCCAAGAAATGGTGGGCTACTTGACCAATAATCACCATGCCATGTTTTCTGAACAAGACTATGCCACAGAAAAGACAAACCATAATGACCCTTTATATCTAGAAGTCCTTGTTGATGACACCAAAGTTAGACGAGTTTTGGTAGATGGAGGAGTAGGGTTAAATCTATGTACTTTAAAACTAATTAAGGCATTAGGTATTTCAGAAGCATGCGTAGACACCACCAAGAGTATTATCATTAAGGCTTATGATGATGAAGAATGAAAATGAAAGGGGGTGGTAACACTTCCAATCAGAATTGGTCCTACGGTGATGGAGACAAAGTTCCAGGTCTTGGATCCCACCCTCCCTTATAACCTTCTGATAGGTAGACCATGGATTCATGCCATGAAGGCGATCCCTTCTACATATCATCAGTGTCTTAAATTCCCTTACAATGGCATCGAAATAACTATAGATGGTGATCCCGATCCTTTCCAGTATTGCACTAATCTAAAGGAGATCCCTCAACATCAAGTGCTAGTCAACCAAGAGGCCTCACCGTCTAATCCATCTTCTTATGTTGACCCATCCACACTCACACGAACCTCTGTTTTACCCTCACTTCCTACCACTCCTAAGGTTGAGATCCAAGACAAGGGTTGTGGGGAGTATTACATGAAGACTTCTTATTATGTTAGCCATTTGGTTCCTCCTAAGTCATATGGTTTACCTATAACAAGCAGGGTACAGTCTATGATCACTATACATGTTCCCCCCACAACAACTTTCACTAAATGGGGTGAATTAAGCAAAGAGGCTGTAGATACAGAAGATGTTACTTCCTGGCTGTATAAGGAAGATAATCAGGAACCCCTTTTACTTGCTCATATTCCTACAAGTCTATATGGAAAGGGTTTTAAAATCATGCAAAGAAAAGGATATGATGGACAAAGTGGTTTAGGCTTAAACCAAGATGGCATAATTGAACCAATATTTGTTTCTCAGTGGCCAAAAGGAGTAGGGCTAGGGTTTCAATTGATTCAGATTGGCGTTCCTAGTACTCCATTACCCTTACTTGAGGAAGTACGTGCTTTAGAAGATATTAAGACATCTCATGAACCAGTAGACCAACATCATTGTGACTCCCCCGATTCTAACGATTATGAGTGGGAATAGTTATCCTCTACTTCCTCCATGGACCTTGACAAGTTATTTGGAGAACTTGACTTGATGTTAAGTTCCTCACCAAATCCTTTAAATTCCTGTCCACCAAAGAAAATGACAAAAGAGGAATGGTTTAAACACTACTATTGGGAATCACTTGATCCTACTTCTTGGCAACCTGAGCCACTTGTTTCTGATAGTCAAACCCTGGCATTAGGCCCACCTATTCACCCACCTAGATCCAAACCTAAGAGCAAAGAGGACCTGGTACAAGATATTTGTAACCACATGAATAATTCAATCTTTACCTTGACCCCATTAGACTTTGATAACTCCGACAATGACATGCCCTTAGTCTACCCCCAGCTCATTGATTGGGATCAACAAGACGCACCCGTCTTAGACACTTTTGAGAATGATGAAGCAATTGCTGAGTTCTTGGGATTACATGAAGGCATACCTAACGGAGATCATAAAGCTGGTTTTACCATTGACTTGGAAAACAAAGCATATTTTGGGGAATCTGTTCAACCCTCCAGTCACAAAAATGAGAAAAAGAATAAACAAAATAAAAAAGAGGAGTCTTTGGGTGAAAACCAAAAGGCACCTTTAGATAATGAAAAAGTAAAAAGAAAGGACGCATCCGAAGGTGAAAACCTCCCTGAGGCACCTAAGGATGGAGGTTTGAAAATTCTTCCCATTGCACAGGAAAAGTCACCCATGCTCGTTGAAGAATCCGTAGAAGTCAACATAGGCACAAAAGAGAATCCTCGACTGGTTTATTTGGCAGCATCATTGACAACAGAAGAGAAATCAAAGTTCCACGACTTCTTTGCACAAAGACAGATAAATTTTGCTTGGTCATATGCTGACATGTCGGGGTTAGATCCTGAACTTGTTCTACATCATTTTCCCTTACAACCAGGTGCCAAACCGGTAAAATAGAAGTTGAGAAAAATGCATCCACAGATTGCTTTATTAGTCAAGGCAGAACTCAAGAAATTGTTAGACGTTGGTTTCATAAGATCAATTAACTATGCCGATTGGATTTCCAATCTTGTACCAGTCATTGAACCAACTAGGGGCATCTGCATCTGCATTGATTTTAGAGATATCAACAAAGCTTTTCCTAAGGATGACTTCCCTTTGCCTAATATAGACATGATAGTTGACATGACAGTAGGATATGAAATGTTGTCCCTTATGGACGAATTTTCAGGATATAACCAGATTAGAATTGCAACTGAAGACCAACCTAAGATGGCTTTCACTTGTCCTTGGGGAACGTATTGCTGGAATGTTATGCCCTTCAGACTCAAGAATGTAGGAGCAACCTATCAACGTGCCGTGACTACTATCTTTCATGATCTAGTACACAATTGTATGGAGGATTATGTCGATGACCTTATTGTAAAATCTAAGACAAGGGTAGAACATCTACAGGTTTTAGACAAGATATTTCAGAGGCTAGAAAAGTATAAAGTAAGACTCAATCCAAAGAAATGTGTGTTTGGAGTCAAGTCAGGGAAACTGTTAGGTTATATCATTTCTAGACGAGGCATTGAAGTGGATCCGGCTAAGGTGAAAGCAATTATGGATATGCCTCCACCCACTAATCTCAGTCAGCTAAGGACATTATAGGGAAGGTTGCAATCTATAAGAAGATTTATAGTGCAGCTAGCAGACAAGACACATCCTTTTCAACATCTACTTAAGAAAGGTGTACCCTTTGCATGGACAACTAAGTGTGGAGAGGCTTTTCAACTGATTAAAGAATATTTACTTACACCACCTGTCTTAATGCCACCTGTTGAAGGAAGACTATTGATTCTTTATATTACAACAACCCATTCATCACTTGGAGCATTGCTTGCACAGAATGACGATGAAGGTCATGAAAGGGCAGTCTATTATATCAGCCGGACTTTGGTCGGTTATGAGCTCAACTATAGTAACATTGAACGTGCCTATCTTGCAGTAATATTCGCTACCCAAAAACTAAGGCACTACATGCTAAACCATCAAACAATGTTGATTGCTAAAATAGACCCTCTGAAATATCTTCTTAGCAAGGTAGCATTGACAGGGCGACTGGCCAAATGGGTTATGATACTTAGTGAGTATGATATCCAGTATGTAGAAAGGAAAGCTATTAAAGGATAGGTCATTGTTGATCAGTTAGTTGACGCACCCATATAGGTAGATCACCCATTAGTTGCCGACTTTCCTGATGAGTTCATATTCACATTTGACACAAACATAACATGGAAACTGTACTTTGATGGCTCACATACAAATCACAGTTCAGGGGCTGGGATATTGTTTATCACACCACAGGGTGATTCCATCCCTAAGTCATTCAGGATTGCATTTCCATTCACTAACAACATGGCAGAATATGAAGCTCTAGTGACAAGTTTACGCATGGCGGTCAAGTGGAAAATTAAAGTTTTACAGGTATATGGCAATTCTCAACTAGTAATCAGACAGGTAAATGATGATTATGAGACTAAGGATGAGAAGCTTGCTCCATACAAGCACATGGCTGATAGCTTTAAAGAGTACTTTGACAAAGTCGAATTTCATCAAATACCTCGTGTTTTAAATAGGGCAGCAGATGCTATGGCTACAATTGCATCACTTCTTGACATTCCTAACAATGTGCCTAAATTTGAGTTCTTGGTCGAACAACTTTTGGTCCCAGCCTACGATATACCATATTCTGAAATGGAGTGTGATATTGTTGGTCCCGATTCCCCATGGTACAAAGAAATCTATGATTACCTTCATGCTGAAGTCATACCCATTGGCCTATCCAATAACCAACATAGGAAATTCCTCCACAAGTCTGCCAAATACACCATCATCAGAGACACCCTATATAGACGCGCCTTAGATAATACCCTACTGAGATGCCTTGATTCTGCTAAAGCACAAACAACCTTGCGTGGGGTGCATGAGGGTATATGTGGTTCCCATTCTAGCGGTCCTACCTTAGCCAAAAAGATTATGAGATTGGGTTATTATTGGCCTACTATGGAAAAAGACTCATATGTCTTTGTAATGAAATGTCGCCAATGTCAAGTTCATGGAGATTTGATACATGCCCCAACATAGGAGCTCCGTCCTATCACGTCACCATGGCCCTTTTCCCAATGGGGACTTGACCTCATAGGTAAGATCCACCCCACATCATCTAATGGACACAAGTTCATTATCACTGCCACTGAGTACTTTACGAAGTGGATTGAAGCCATTCCTATGACATACATTACCGACACACAGATTTCTAAATTTATCCTGAACTATATCATCTGTCGGTATGGTGTCCCTCAGTCCATAATGACTGATAATGGCCGCCCATTTAAGAATCAAGAAGTCCACCACCTGTGTGATGAATTTCATATCCAACATCACTTTTCTACTCCATACTACCCACAAGGTAATGGCCAAGCGGAGGCGTCTAATAAGACCATCATTAGAATCCTCAAGAAGACTGTCAATGATGTTGGTCATGACTGGCATTTACAGCTTAACCTTGCCTTATGAGCTTACCGCACAAGTATCTGTACTCCCACTGGTGCTACTCCATATTCACTTGTTTTTGGGTCTAAAGCCATTTTTCCTATTGAGGTCGAGATTCCTTCCCTAAGGGTATCTCTGAAAGGCCACATTAATGATGAAGAGTACCGAGTGTCGAGACTCCATGAGCTAGAATTCCTAGATGAACGAAGACAGAAGGCATTAGACCATCTCCAAGCATATCAGAATTTCCTTTGTTGTAGCTATAACAGGAAGGTGTTGAATAGAAACTTTGACATTGGTGATCTGGTTTTAATGGAGAACCCAAAGAATCAAGCAGAAAGAGAAAAACCAGGAAAGTTTGAACCTAATTGGTTAGGACCTTATGTTGTTATAGAAGCTTTTGGATCAGGAGCGTACCAACTCTCTACTCCTGAGGGGGAACCATTGTCCTCACCAATCAATAGTATGCATCTGAAGAGGTTCTACGCATAGCTTCTGGGAGCCTTTGTCTTAGCAAAAATACAAAAAAAATAGAAAATCACAAAAAAAATCGTTATCAAGGTGAAAACCTGGCAAACAGGCACCATGTGTAATTAACTCTGCTCCTTTGTCTACTATTATTCTGTACATAGTCCTTATCAATGTATATAATCCACTACCTTGTACATAGTCCACTCACCATTGTATCACTGTATATAATCCACTACCTTGTACATAGTCCACTCACCATTGTATAATGCACATCTTTGTACATAGTCCTTATCCTTGTACATATCCCTTATCTTTCATGTCCATCGCTTGTATATACCATTCATAAGTGGTAGTCTTTCCCATAACTTGGAATGATTGACATCGAGAGAATTTCATATCCCCCGTTTTACCCTATGCATAATCAATTGGTCTTATACTCGACTGGGGGCAGATACTTGACATGTGTCATATTGGTTCTTACATTGGCTATGTTGAAGACGTAAAACCATAGAAAATCCACAAACATCACAAAATGACCTGAGAAAATACAAAAACATCAGAAAACTTCAAAAAGACAAAAAAATCAAAACATTTCGAAAATCCAAAAAATGGAGTCAGAGTCAGTCGCACTTGTCAGTCTTTGTTGTGTGTCAAACTACAAGGTCTCTACGTGTATAACGTAGGCAAGGCCATCAATTGATGGGCCCCTGAGGCTGCACTAGGTCAATCCATTAGGGTTCGTCGCATTCACTTTCACACACGTCCTCTATTTGTAGTCAGTCTTGTCGGCCAAGTCAAGTCGAACTACAAGGTCTCTGCGTGTACAACGTAGGCAAGGCCATCAATCGATGGGCCCCTGAGGCTGCACTAGGTCAGTCCTTTAGGGTTTGTAGTCACACACAGTCAATTGTCTACACATCATATCAAGCCATGTATCAATCTGGTGAACAAGTTAGCAATGTCTCTGAGTCACATCAAACAACTTGCCAAACAAAACAACCAAAATGGATCAACTAATTTTTGCTACAGGATGTGTCCTTCCTGGAAACAAACACTATCAAAACAATCAACCTATGTCTTATACAGGATGAGTCCTTCCTGCATAATCGACAAGGTCAAGCATAGCCTTACATAGGTTATCACATCAACGACATCTGACTCAACGTCTTATACGATACATGTCTTTCTGAAACCAGGCTTTGTCATGCCTTATACAGATAGTCATAACATCGAGACCAGACTCACAGTCTTATCTGGTATGTGTATCTCCTGACATTCGGCTCTGTCAATCAATCCTTCTATCAATCAACAAATCAAACAAACAAATCATGTTTTGGCAAATATTTTACTAGCTTTTTGACTTTGTGGCTTGTTTATCTTATCATTTATCTTGAATTGATGACTGGGATTCATGATACTAGCTTTCTCAAGGATGTCCCATGAAGGATTTAGAGAAGCAACGATGTATCAGAATTCTATTTTCTTTGGCTGCTGTCTATCGACTGTCTTTTCAATTTGATTTTGAGTCATGTTACTAGTTTCCTCAAGGATGTCCCATGAAGGATTTAGAGGAGCGATGACGTTTCATGACCCATCTTTTTTTTTGTTTGTTGTCTGTGGTTTGTCTTGACAAAAGACTGGGGCAACTTGTGCCCTTAGTATGAGTTAATGACAATCCTTGTCTGCGACTGTCTGTTATTAGCAAGTGGATGACCTTACATGCCTTGATCTATGTCATATCATGGTGTTTTTTCTCCATTTGTATTAGTCCCACCCAATGATGATAAAGTGCAATACCTTATGTGATACAGCAAAATATCGAAGATTGCTAATACTAACATCAATCTCCTGTCTTTCGTTCTTTCTCGATCTTTCTTTCTGCACTAACAGTTCTTCTTTCTTGCATTATGACGGAGTCCTATGACACAACACATTCTATATCATCCTGCATCAACATACATGTTAGAAACATGCATACATATAGGCATATTTCACATCTAGATCATCATGGCATAATAGACAATAATCATTAAAAACAATACATATTATAAGCATTTCATGCACAAATCAACTGTAAATACATGCATCACATTACATTTGTATAGCATCACATGTCGTATCCATCATACATATTCACAATCATATAGGATCAACATCATATATAATTATACATCACATAGAATCAACATTATCTCATTAACTGTATAAACATCATAAAATGCATACACTCATCCATCACATAGGCATATCATATAAACACCACATGTATAAATAAAGACTGCATAATCAATACATATAAATGCATATCATGAGAATCACCACCAAAATCATATATATATATTGCTCAAATGTGTCACATCACAATGTCATAATGTATCAATAATACATGGAAGCCCACAGGCTATAAAATCAAAATAGAGTGTCTCGACAAATGGTACCCCTATCCTGAGCTGCCACTGCCATCATGTAGGGAGTGTGTGGGAGAATGGTGATGGGACCCTGATGATCTCTGAGCTGAGGGTGGTCTGTTGTATGGCCCTGCTCTGCGTGGCTGATCCACCCCCTTTGTGCTGACTGTCCGAGTGTGGGTCCTAGTATGGGACCTGCTACTATGTGTTGCTGAGAAACTAGGAGCTCATCTCTCTAGTGGAATCTCTGCCTCATATAGATCCTGATAGTACCTCTCCCTCTCTCCAGCTCTGACCAACTCTCTAGTGAACGTAGCTGATGGTCCTGTGCATAATGCCCTGAGCTTTGTGAACCTCTGCTCAGTCTCCTGCCACCGAGCTATAGCCTGATACCTATCCATCAAGGCTCTATCTCTCTCCACCTGATATGCATCCCTCTCGGCCATCAACACTCTCATTTGATCCTCCAAGGAGGCAACCTGGGCTCGCAATGTATCCATGTCTGGATCCTCTGCCCCTCTCTCATCCTGTCTGGCCCTGTCTATCCCATCCTCCTCCTCATCTAGCTCCTCTAGGATCTAATCTCGAATCTCTCTCTTGTGATCATCATCCTCATCATCATCCTCTTGGTAGGCACCTAGCAACCCCAAAGCGTCAACCTCTACCTCCTCTCCACCTGCCTCCTCGGCACCTCCCTCTTCTCTGCCTGCCTCCTCGACACCTGCCTCCTCGTCTGTCAGGATCTCTGGGATGATTGCATCTGCCGGCTGCTCCTCCTCTCCACCTCTGGCTACATCCTCCTCACCACCTCTAGCCACATCTAGCATAGCCACATCCTCCTCTCCCCCTCCCTCCTCCCGGATCAGTGATAAGGCTGGCCCTTGTCCCCGCTGACCATGTCTCCCTCTCCTGCCTCCACGTCTGCCACCTCTGCCATCATCCCATCCATCACCATGGCCTCCTCTGCCTCCTCGGCCTCTCCCTCTGCCTCGTGGACCTGTACCATGCCGCTCTATCGGCGTTGGCTGCTCTGGATCTGTCAAGGGGATAGGCCTGTGTGCTGCCCACCACTGATCATAAGCTGGAGTGGTCCCTGGATCTGCTAGTCCATCCCTCCATCCCCATGGAAGTTCCTGTAGCCCATCAATATCTACCTCTGCAGTGGCGACTGGAATCTCTGGCCCCCATAGCAAGACCTCTCGTGATGACCTGGCAAACTCTGCTCTCCCTCGAGGTACATCCTGTACCTCTCCAAACTGTCTCAAGACCCAGTCTGGCAACTGCCGCTCTATAATGTGCACATGAGACACTGTCTGTCCCACCAAGTATTGTGCCTGTCTACAAAATGGCAAGTGCTCATCCTCATCTGACCACTGTTCGCAGCCTAGGTATGGTCTCCATGTAAACTCCTGTATGGTGTCTATAGCATGTCTAAAGTAGCCTGTATCCCCAATATGATGCTGTGTGGTTGCCCCCACATAACGGAAGGCGTATGGAGCTCCATGAGGTAGCTCTACTGTAATAGGTGGTCTGAAAATAGCTATATGCTCCCACGCCCATATCATCAGGAGCGTGGTACTGCAGCTCATTGACTATGCCTCTCTGTAGACAATATCATGCAAGTGGAAGTACAACATCCCTAGCACACAGGAACCCCAGGCATATACAACTCATCGCTCGAGCATGCCCACTAACATCTCCCCCCATCCCACAGGAAATCCATGCCCTTGGTGGTCCGACAGTACTATACCGCCTATCAATGTCGCCAATAGATAGTCTAACTGTCTATATCTCTGGGCCAACACTCGCCACCTAATCTCATAGTCATCGAATCCTAACTGTCTAATGTTAGCATGGGGGTAATACCTATACATCTCGGCGGCACCCCTCTGAGTATCATAGACCACCCGTGTCCCTTTAATTGGTAGTCTCAGTATCCTATACACATCCTCTAATGTAACCGTGGCCTCTCCAGTTGGTAAGTGGAAGGATGATGTCTCTGAGTGCCATCTCTCACATAACGTTGTCAGTAGTCCCCGATTTTCCTGAATCTGGGACATATCGGTCACATGCAACAAACCCAAATGCCATAGAGTTCCTCGCTTGGCCGGCCGCAAACTGTCTCTAAATCGAAACGTCATGGGTCTCGACTCCCGTGTATAAATAGGGTCTAATACAACCTGCAACAACATTATACATGCCTCATGTCAGCCTGAATCATCTATTCTAGTGCAAATTACCTATACTACATAAAATGCAAATGAGTCGATATTTTGCACATGCGTCATTATTTTTCACATGTGTCGCTTTTTATCAAATGTGCTTCATAAATTCCATATGCATCATTATCAAGCAAATGCGGCTCATAATAATCAAATGCGTCACAAAACAGCCACTTGCATTGCAAAATATCAAATGCATTTCTAAATATACATATGCGGCTATAAATATGCACATGCGTTCCAAAAAGTCAAATGCGTATCAGAAAGAAACAAATGCGTTTAACCGCTAAATCCTATTCAAAATGACCGACGTAAAAATGCAAATGCGGTTTTCCGCATACACATGCGTCATTCGCGCATGCATATGCGGTTCAAAATTAAAATGACGCATAAGAAAAAAAAGCATTAAATGCCTAAAAATGCGCACAAATCAAAAAAATTCAAAAGACAAGTTTTAGGTCCATACCGGGGGGTCCGCGCCGGTTGGTCTCTAATATGTCTGGATCCTATATGCACGATGATGAGTGGCTAGAACTGGAGACATCCTCACTAGAAAATCAAAGCAAAATTTTAAATTTCTAAGCTAGGTGGGTGCAAATGAATAGATTTTCAACCCTATTCCTATATATACCTAGGGCTTAGGTGGCATTACTATCCTACTGGCCATGTAAACTTCCATTTTCCATCATCCCGTACCCATCCCTCCCAAGGGGGCATACCTTCACCTGTTTTAATCTGGAGCATTACTAGGGCATGTTTTTATCGATTTTCTTTGACACAACGCCAAAATGACATTGTATCAAAGAGGGGCAAATGTAGACACCGAAATTTGGTTTAGGCCTGCGACTTCAATATTCTTCATAATTCTTATTCTTCATGGTCATGATTAAATAATCTTAATTATTTAATTAATTCATCTTAACATTAATTCTTCTATTGATTGAATAATCTTAATTTTTTAATTAATTCATCTTCTTTTATTTCTTCTATTAATTAAATAATCTTAATTATTTAATTAATTCACACTTTTCTTTATTCTATCTGATTAATTAAATAAACACTTTTTATTTAATTATGTTACTAATTAACCTTATCCATCTTGTCAAATTAAATAAATTCATTATTTATTTAATTATTCATTTAAAATCCCTTCATCATTTAATTAAATAAATATTATTTATTTAATTATTCTTCAATTATCGAGTCTTGAATTAAATGAATTATTTAATTCATTAATTCTATTTTAACGCATTCTTCTATATTTTAGATAATTATGTGAGTTATCTAAGTATTCACTTGTACTCGACTCGACATCTATTTTTAATCGCTCAGTTAACTCTTCATTTAATCTCTGAGTGGTGTTCTCGAGTAATCTCTTCGTCAAATCATTCAATCGTCCAGTTCTAACTCAATTGCGTGTACATGCAGATTAATTAAATATTCTTATTTAATTAATTAAACCTTGTGCGTGCATTCGAACAAGAGTTGATTTAATCAATCTTCATCTTTGTCATGCAAAGATATTTCTTATGTTTTCGAATACCGAACTAAAGATTAAATCATTTATTTAATCTTTAATCCTATTTCTAGTTTGTATCACTCATGTCACTACTAACAGTTATCAAAATGCATGTCTAATCAGTTGATCTCAACCATCCGTTGGTCTTTCAATCTTGGCCTGTCGTTCGAATAATCAATTTTCTATAAATTGATTTGTCATTCTTCATTCCACTCTCTCGCGAAATCTCTCTCGAAATCGAAATCTCTTTTCGAATCTTGCGAGCACTCAATCTTGAATCTTTGATATTTTGCTAATCATTATCTTAGGCTATACTTGCACGAACTCTTGAAAATCTGAGGGCAATTATACTACACAAGCGAAATGGAGAAGGGCAATCGAGATGAATCATGGAAATGCATTTGAAATTGGTGAGATTGTTCTAGGTTTGTTTACGTTTCTGACTTTCCTATGTTCTTTGTTGCTTAACATTTAGATTTGCATTCTAGATTTAATATTGCATTGCATGTTTACTTCTAATAATTCTCTTTGTTGTCTATAGTGCATTTTTCTATGGCATTACAAGATGTTTGAATCAAAGAGGATAAGTCATTGGTTGATATGATTGTAATGTATTATGAAATCTTATATCTCTTACACACTTTAAGAGTCATGAGGTCATTGTAGGTCCTTTTGCAAAGTTGAGTTAAATGAAAAATCTAAAATTCTTCTTCAACCCCACTATGATTCTTAGCCCCGAGTACAAGCTTCACTACTTACAGGTTGAAATGAAAAGAAGAGAATGAAAAATCAAAAGAAATGGACAAAAAGAAAGAAAGAAAAATGATGAAAATCAAAAGAAATAAAATTGAAATTTAAGGGGGGTCCAAATAACTCTATAGGGGCTATGGATGCCTGGCCAGTAGTAGAGCAATGTTTTGGAGAATCAGAACGACAACCTCATCGGGACTATGGATGCCTAACTGGCAGTGAGGCAATATCCAAAATGCTTTTCGAGTTAGAATAAACTACATAGCTTAACTTGACAGAGATTACGTTCCTATAGTGGCTTAAGGAAGGAAATTAACACATATGCACACACTTGGATTTTTAGCATGCAGAAGGTTGGGTTGACTAGTGGCTTTGATCCTTTGGTTGAGTGTTCAGTTTGTTTTTCCTAGCGTGAAGGTCAAAACTAGAGATTATGGGTTCGTGATTCTAGTTTGTCAATGAAATGCTCTAGAGAATTTCCCCTAACCAGTCGCCATTTTTTGTGCATTTTTTTCAAACACGACCCGCCATAGGTAGGGACCCCCTTTTTCTTTCTCCTGACGACTCATTCTCACTCTAGCTCGTTCTCACTCCCAATGGATTGTTCTCACTTCTGATGGGTCATTTTTTCTCTCACTTCACTTTTTGTGCCTCTGTCCCCAAGCCTAAGTTGGTCACATGCCTTAAAATGATCAAGAATTCCTTGACCAAACTCACTTTTCTAAATTTCATTAAGTCTTTTTTCTTTGTGGGCTTGGCCCTACGGATATCCTTTGGCCTTTTTCCATGACATCTATCAAGCCTCGCAGACCCACATTTGCAGGTCTCCTCTTATGGATCGATGGTATCACCCTACCATTGGCTGGTGGCCAAGCCTTAATGTATGCCCACATTAATCTTTCACCACCACATCCATCATGCATCATGAACCCACAACTGCAGTTCACCTTACATGGGTTTTCGCTTGCATTCCACCGCTATCTAGTGACTGACTCTTAGCTTCTACTTGCATGGCATACTCCACACTTTATTTCCCTATTCTCATCATCACCACAAGTGAATCAAACCTAACGCCCTTGGAAAACCAATTGAGTCCAAGAGTTTTGTGTATGCAACCCATTATCATCCCATTGCCGCCCCTAAATGATCAAACCTTTACACTAGCCCAAGTTGCACATTCAACATTCATTATTCATGAATGGTTGGGTCCTACAGTCACCCTGACCTATGAACCCTACATATGTCATTTCCTCAAGGAAAAATTCTAAGTTCACCAGCTAGTTTTTGAGTCAGAGCTCACTAGTGGTTTTGTTCATGCGGGTTGTCGCCGGCAAGAGGCTGTTACCATGGCGCCATTCTATAACAGCAAAAATTCGTGGACCTAAAGCCCACCAATGTCATCATTAAGGCACCATTTTCTTCATACAATATTTCATTCACTCATCGTCACTATGAATTCCTCATCATGACTACCCACACACCTGCCCTCACGAAACCTCATTTTGTGGAGTCTGCTATTACCTCTGCCACTTGCTTTTGCAGGCATTTGTTCTATGGAGGTCACTACCTCCTAATCCATTCTTTATGATATTTTTTGATGGTGTCCCCACACGACGTTGCCATCGCAGCCACCCACATTCACTACTCTGTGCATACCTTTTTTAAATGGAGGTTGTTGCATGCTTAGCCAGTTCTTAGCGACATACCCACATATGTTTCCCACACCATTATTCTCCATGCTACAGGGCTCCCAATTGAAGTGTATCACTTGAGCAAGCAGACCACCATGATTGATTGTCCAATGATAAGTATATGAGGGGAGTGTTCATAGTAGTCTATGGTATTAAAATGCTAAAAGGGGAAAGATGCTATAGAGGCTATGTCATCGAGGATCTTATAACCAAGAAGTCATGCAATGATGAATTTTAAGGAACCTGCAAGCTCACATCATTTGGTGGGTCAAGTAATTAGGTATATTGCTTCAGATGGTGAGATCAACATGAGAAGGGGTTGCCATCTCTATGAGGTGACAACAATAATATCATTTTAACCTATTGGTTCCCTCAGGTGATTGTTGACAAAGGGTATGTGAAGGATCATGATGGCCAAAAAGTGGCGATATGATGGGTATGTGTAGGGTATGTGGCTAACGAAGTTTTTTTTACCCAAAATTGATGAAACAAAAAATGGGTTTTAAAGGAGATTCTTAGCTTTCCACCAATATAAATTATGCTTTACTTTGAATTTAATAAAAATTATTATTTATTTTCCATTTGAATTACGACTAAAGTCCTGATTGATAGGTTGATTGAAAAACATCTATAGCTTTCAAATGGTATCACATTTTTTGAATCCAAAACATGCTTCACATAGTATAGGATTAAAAAAAAATGAACTTTTGACCAAGTTAAGGTGGTCAAACATATGAGTTTTTATATTTTTTAAAAGTTGTAATAAAAAATTCATAATTAATTATTTACTTGGAAAAAAATTACAAAAGAATATGCATCAATCGGGACATAATTTCTCTACTTATATCTAAAATATTATAAAAAAATATTATCATTTTATTGTGGTTAGGGTGGTCAGAAAAACACCTACTTATTTTTTCCCTGAAATTTAAGTGCTACTACATTGAAATTTTAAATTTTCACCAAATAGACTTTTCTATTTTTAAATAAACCTAGTAGTTTAGAAACTACATTCAATTTTCTATAGATTCTATTTTACATATTTTTGAAATAATATAGATAACTTATTCAAATTCTTACCTCCAGTTGCCTAACTTTGATTTTTTTGAATTTTTTGCCACTTAAGGGCCTATTTTTTCCATGATGATCCTGCACATACCCCAAAATTGATCAGTTTGATGCCGCCAGATCATTCTCCCTACACTAGTTGAATGGTTGACAAGTTTCCCCCCATAATGAGCTCATCAAATCTATAGTGGTGAATGATGGTATATTGAGGTTGAATGTGTGGGTTTGCGGCGATGGTAGTGCAGGAGTTGTGGCTCCCACGACTATTATCCAATGACAATCCTATAACGACTGTCTGCACTCTCATACGCAATGGAGTTCTCCTTTGTGGAGGCCAAAACCTCCATGGATTTTTTTCTATTGGGAGTGCTCTCCTCGTTGGTTCCCATGCATGGTGTTTCTACTCCACCTTCCTGTTTAGCGTGTTATTTGAAGGTCATTATTATGATCTAGATCTTTCGAATGATTGATTGTGATTTTGTAGCCTAGATTCTACGGTTTTTCCTTCATTATCTCAGATGTCACCTGGACTTGTTAGAGCATTTTGTCGTCATTTAGATTATTGACTGTAAGTAATGCAAAATGAAGATGTGAGTTTACGGTGTTTATGATAATTATGAGGAGTATTTTAAAACTTCATAATGCAAGTATATTCTTAAGTAGGTGGCGAAGTATGTAGATTTATGATGGAAATTTTTTAAGAAGTGCGGGAGTATTTATTTTGGAGGCTGCTAATTTGGACATTGTTTTGCAATATTTTCATCACAACTTCCAACACCCTTGAGCCTACACTTCACATGGAGGAACTGCGTTTTATAGAGGACCTTGCGCTTTCATTGATCGAAATGGAAGAATAACAAAAATGATTTATGATTACACCCATGGACCATTATGATGGATCAATTGGCTAGAGTGAATGATGTGAAAGCCATTACATGAGCTTTTGTTGGCTTGATGATGTTCTCACAATACTTACCTACTTGACGCCCACATTTGTTCTTCCTACAAATGACATTGACCCACTGCCTCCCCACATATTACTCCTGCAAGAGGCATAAGCATAGTCTTCTCACCTCTAGTATGTCATGTTCCTCACATAGGCCCTTGGTCGATCTTTAAAACCAAAGGAAAAATTTGTAATCAACTCATGGGAATAAGATAGTATATCTCAGTGGCGTAAGGAAGTAAGGAGGATGTTTTATAAAGTGATAGACGACTACACTTTTTTCCTCGATGGACCTCGATGCCGCAGGGGTGATAGTATCCTTGGTCGTTTGAAATGGCATACATACACAACCTACCTACAAGAAGCACTTACAATCCTTGTTCCACTCAACCATGTTAATTCCTTTCACATTCGATTACAAGTGATGATGGTGTTGAGTGCTAGTAAGTAATTCATATTTCTATTGAAGATCCATGTGCCTGGTGCCACCAAACACTATTGATAGTATCATGGGAGCCACACCTGTGTGAGTGAAATAGATATAAAGGTGATGACCCATAATGGATGGAGCCTCGCAATGAGAGTTTGTTGTATTGAAAATCACAAACCAACAATGATCACATGGTGTGAGGTGATCGGTTCACTTATTCTCTTCATAATGTTCAAGGGCCCACATCCCTAACTCTCCCACAATAATCTACACTGAGATCATAAGTGCTAACTCCTAGAATCAATATTGTTAGTGTTCCATTCTAATTCAAGTTTGGAATGGGGGTATTATGGTTAGGTGGTCAACGAAATGAATGATTGAAGTATGCAGGCTATGCATGTGTCATCATTCTCATAGGTCTATGGGATTCACTAGATGAGGTGAAGGATGACCATGGCGAGTTTGTAGGGCCCTCAAATCACAGGAGGAATAAGAGGGAGATATTTGGCACTGACAACAAAAGGATATTGAGGCATAGAGGAATTTGAAAGAGGCTCCAACCACTAAGCAGCTAGTCACTTAGGAAGATCGAGTGTAGGCTCATTTGAAGCAGCTTCCTCACAAAATTCAGATGGGCCATGCAAAATTCAAAGTGAGCCGAAACTAATATAGTATGAATATCACAAATCAACAGTGGATGAAATAGAGGTTCGGTTGTATAAATTAAGAACAATGGCATTTTCGACTGAAGTGTATGGTGGCTTCAAACTATAGAAGGTGGCTACCTTATGGGTACTCTAATTTCTAACCACATTCGGATCAACATCAAAGGGAATTGATGTGTTATAATAAGCAAGGTTTGCGAAATGTGAAATGATAGTAGTAATCACATAAGAAGGAAACATTGACATAAAGTTACAAGGAATCATCCATCATGCTCTGTGAAGTTCAAAAGAATAGCTATGTTGTGGGATATGATGATTGACCTCCTTTAAATAGCAACGGATGTAGGAGAGGCCATTTGTAAGTGTTTGCTATGCCAATGCTATTATTAATGACACTCTAACAAGGCATCTCCACATCCAACCCCCGCAATGGCACTAGAACCTCGAAGCTCCATGTAATTCTTCCTTCTCAGAAACATTTTGAGTTTTATCACCATTTGCACTCTAGTATTGCAATATGGGTTGTGGGGAATTTGTAGTTTTGAGTAAGTCAAAGATTGAGATTTCATGAGAACCCATCCATGTTGGCTCTCTCAATCTATGAACTAGTCTATGAAGATACCAAGATCATGGTATAAGATGAAGGTGGAGGGGTTGTTGGGGGGGACATGGACCTATTTTATTGATCACTTTTGTTTATGATGATGGTGGAAAGGTCAACTAATAATGTGAACTAGGGAGCAGCCTTAGCATTAGGAGGGTATTTTGTCGTTCATTGAGCTAGATGGATGGCGAAACCAATCTTTGATGATATTTTATTTGATCCCACGTTGAAAATAAGAGAGAAACTCTTTACACAGTAATCAATGCACTAGTCTATGATGGTTGTGATGAGGCTAAATCCCATGGGTGGAGCAATGAATAAATAAGACCACATAAATGTGATGAATGATTTTGGGCTTGTAGACTCCTTTGTGCAGGTTGAATCTCCCTCACTGCCACTATTTATGACATAGCCCATATAGAATCCCACACCTTATGGCCCAAAACTACCACTTCCACATGGCATAGGACCTTGCTACCTCCTTTTTCGATTTCTTTTAGCTCCTTGTTAGAGTAGGACTCCAAGCATCACACCAATGCTAAATTTGATGAACATAGTGAGTTTTAGCTTGTTGTTTTGAGTTGGCAGCCCCTATTCATTCATTTCTAGCAACCTTGAAACTCCATTTGTAGACCCAACTTCCCATGCTTTGTAAACCATAAAGGCCACCCTGTGATTACCAACAAATCACATCAACTAATTGATTTATTCCAAGCATTGCCATGACATAACACCCAAGAGACCTTGGAGTGATTTTATGGAACTTAGTTGTAGGAAATTTCCTTTCAAGAGAGGCATTACACTTGTGCATAATCTATGTTGAGGAGTTAAAAAACAACCATCAACAAAAACCACTTTCGTGGTGCTTTAGGCAAGTACCTTGGTGAAAAACTGGCAATCAGATGCCTTATGTAAATAAGCACTTTCCATCCACCATCAATTCTTTGGCTTGTTCTGCCTCACTTTCCATTGCATTAACCCATTGCATTCCTCCACCTAAAATTTCTTCCTTTACCCATCAATGTCTATATCATGGCTCGATCTTGTGTACATATCCTGTTCCATCCTAGTACTACTCAGCGCACTCTAAAGGTTAGTTTGTATTTCCTATATTGGGGTAGTCTATTGCATCACACTAGGGAGATTTTCCTTACACCCACATTGAATCACATTCGTGTATATCCTTGAAATCTTCCATAAATCAAAAAATCTAAAAATAATCATAAAACCAAAAAAATAAAAAAATAGGTCAAAAATAGAAAAAGTCAAAAACATAGTCATCATGTTGAACTATGAGGCTTCTACATGTATAGCATAGGAAAGGCTAATATTTGATCAACTCCTGAGGCCCCTAAGATAGGTCCCTTAGGTGTACATAACAATAAATTGACAATCCAACACTGTTCATACTTCATCAATAAGCATGTTTATGTCAGTTGAACTACATGGTCTCTGTGTGTATAATGTAGGCAAGAATAATCTTTGATAAGCCCCTAAGGCCTCTAAGATAGGTCCTTAGGTTAGGTTCTTGGTTGAAATCTTAGAAAACAAAAAAAATTGGAAAATTTGAAAATCAAAACATTGGTAAAATGTCTTAAAATCCCAAAACAACCTCGAAACATTTCAAAATACTAAAAACATTTAGAAAACCCAAAATCACCCATCTCACTTTCACTCACAATAAACATCCACTCAGAATAAATCAATCGTCATCTTCAACCTTTGGCAAAAAAGCGAAAACAAGTATGACAAATTTATAAAAGGTAACTCTAAACGTCAAGGTCTCAAGTCTAGCTAATTAGGTAAACAAGTCAATAAACTCTTGGTATCGATAACCCATTGTCTTGTTAAACACAAAATCATCTCATAACATCATGTCCTAGGATGAATCCTTCCTACAATGGACATCAATATCAAGTATCACCATAGTTTTAGTCTTGGCTAGAGGTATGGAGAACATTGAATTTTTTATTTTTTTGTTCTTTTCATATGATTTATCTTATTATGCTCACTCCAATGACCTCTCGGTGATGTCTATCAAAACGATTTAGAGAGAGTTGAATAGGGCAGTGATCATTATATTTTTTTATTGTGCTTGCTGGATGTTTTTGTAATATAACCTTGGCGAATACTTGCTTTGTTAGGTATGTATGGAAGATATTTTGAACAACTTGTTGACTATTACATGGGAAGGTTTCACCTTTCTATGTTTTGGTCTAAGATGTTTGAACTATCTAAAGAAAATTCTAGTAAGGTTTTCATATGTTGGGTGTGAACAAGGGTACTCCTATCTATTTGCTGAGTCAAAGTTCATCACACTAGATACCATGCCATCTTGGTTGTCTATACCTTGATGCATTGTATCTATGTGTGTTATCAAACATAAGGAAAGTTGTGTTGTTTGTGTCCCAATCCCTCGATAGAAACATCATCATCACTCATCATAAAACTAGTACAAAAACATAAATAAATGACTAAAGAAACTACTAAAAATTGGTCATGTGATTAGTAGTTTTGTCACATGACCATTAGTAGTTTATTGCCAGTCATTTATAACACGACCAAATTCATGACTAAACCATTTTTAGTCATTTATTGGTTATTTTGGTTGATCAATTTGATGATATATTTAGTTGTTAATTTAGTCATTGATTGTTATGAAATAACTTGCACAATAGAAGAATATGATATGAAATATATTGCAAATACTTGATAATAACTGAGAATAAAAAGCCACTTCAAGGGGGAAAACCTCCAAATATCCCTAATAAGAACACACTTCACAACTTGATGATGAAACAAGACTCACAACCTCCTATCTATACCTATTTATGCCTAGGATATCACCTAGGCCGACTTAGACACACCTATATAAGTCTTAGGCCGACCTAAACAACTAAATAACAATATACTAATGATAATATGACTTAATAGAGATTTAAGATAGCCACAAGCCCGACTATTCATAACCCGATGTACACTAATATTAAGGGCGTAGCATGCCCCCCTCCTTCAAAGAAGCATTGTCCTCAATGCTAATCAAGTTTGGATTATTTTGAATGAACTCTTCATCCTCCCATGTGGCATCTTCAACTGGTAAATTCTTCCATTGGATGAGATATTCAGTGAGAGTTATATTCCTCAACTTCTTTGTGCATGTTTGACAAATGCACTCTAGTTCCAAAATGATTCTTCCTTCTTCATCGAGCTCTGGAAGTGTTGTTTGAGTGGGAATATTATGCCCAATTACCTTCTTCAAACAAGAAACATGAAAAAATGGATGTATCTTTGTTGTTGGTGGCAACTCTAGCTTGTAGGAAACACTACTAATCTTTTGCATAGTTTGGTATGGACCATAATACCTTGGAGACAACTTATTATTCTTTTTTTGTTGCTTTAGTGATATTTTCTTATAAGGCTGCAATCTCAAGAAGACCCAATCCCCAACTTCAAAACTTCTTTCACTACGATGTTGGTTTGCCTGTTGTTTCATTTGATTTTGTGCCATGGCTAAATTCTCCTTGAGTCCTGGAAGTACTTGTTGTTGATGAAGCAAGTGGTCTTCTACTACTCGAACTCTTGGTGACACCTTTATTGATGATGTGATGGAAGGAGGATGATATCCATAAAGTGCCAAAAATGGAGACATTTTTGATGAGCTATGAAAAGAAGTGTTATACCACCATTCTGCAAGTGGTAGCCAATCTACCCATTGAGATAGTTTCTCTAAAGTGAAACAATGTAGATATCCTTCCAAAAACTTATTAACAACCTCAATTTTCCCATCTGATTGAGGGTGGTATGAAGAGCTATGAGCCAATTGAGTACCCAAACACGAGAATAAATCTTTCCAAAAGTGACTAGTGAAGATAGGATCACAATCACTAACAATAACCTTAGGTGTACCATGTAGCTTTTGGATATTCTCCAAAAAATATTTTTCCACTGCACTTGTAAAAGGATTTGATAATGCAATGAAATGTGCATATTTAGTGAGGTGATCAACTACTACCATGATGAAATTATGACCTTTAGATTTGGGAAGCCCTGTGATGAAGTCCATGGATACCTCTTCCCAACGTTGGCTAGGAATAGATAAGAGTTGCAAGAGACCTGGTGTCTTAATTGTCTCCCCTTTATTCCTTTGACAAACCAAACATTCAACCACAAATTTTTGAACATCACCTTTTAGCCCTTCCCAAAAAAAATCTTGCTTGACTCGATGATATGTCTTCAAAAATCCTGAATGGCCATCCACTGGAGACTCATGCAACTTTGTGAGAATCTTGTATTTAAGAGTAGAATTTTTGTAGAGATACAAATGCTCTTTATACCAAAGAGTATCTCCCTTCTAACAAAACTTATCTGAACTACTACAATCACTTTTTAATTGTTTGATGAGATTACTTGTCTCAACATCATTTTTCCACTTTGCTTTGGCTTCCTCCACCCAATTTTCTTGTAATATTGAAAGGGCATGTACAATAAGGCTTCATCTTTATCATCCTTCCTTGAAAGTGCATTTAGTACAATATTTTCTTTCCCTTTCTTATATACAATCTCAAAGTCATATCCTAACATCTTAGTGACCCATTTTTGTTGCTCTTCAAAAGATAGTCTTTGTTCCAAAAAATATTTTAGGCTATCATGATCTATCTTAACCTTGAAGTGTCTACCCAATAGATAAGGTCTCCATTGTTTAACTACATGGAGGATTGCTAGCATTTCCTTTTCATAAATAGGTTTTAGTTGATTCTTACCATTTAATTGATGACTCTCAAAAGCAATTGGTCAACCTTCTTGCATGAGAACTACTCCTATCCCATTTCCAGAAGCATCATATTCCACAATGAATTCCTTGGTGAAGTCAGGAGTGGCAAGCACTGGAGCTGTACACATAGCTTCCTTCAATCTCTCAAATGTTGTATTGGCAGACTCGTTCCAATGAAAAGAATCCTTCTTCAATAGAGTGGTGAGAGGTGCTGCTATATGACCATAATTCTTCACAAATCTTCTATAGTACCCTGTCAATCCCAAGAAACCCCTTAGTTTCTTAATGGTTTTTGGAATAGGCCATTCCATGATAGCCTTAATTTTGTTAAGGTCCACCTTTACTTCTTCATGTGAAACTATGTGTCCAAAATACTCCACCTCCTTAAGACCAAAAGAACACTTGGATAGCTTAGCATAGAGTTTATGATCTTCAAGTATTTGTAATGCTTGATCCACATGTTGCAAATGTTCTTCCCAAGTCTTGCTATAAATCAATATATCATCAAAGAATACTAACACAAAACTTTCTCAAGAACTTCTTAAAAATGGAATTCATCAAACTTTGGAATGTAGATGGTGCATTGGTAAGACCAAATGACATCACCAAAAATTCATAATGAACCTCATGAGTCTAAAATGTTATCTTACAAATATCTTCCTCCTTAATCCGAATTTGGTGATAACCAGATCTAAGATCTAACTTGGTAAAAACATAGCTCCATTTAATTCATCTAGCAAATCATCAATGACTAGAATTGGAAACTTATCTTTAATGGTGTACATGTTGAGAACTCTATAATCTAGACACATGAGCCAAGTATCATCCTTCTTACATACCATCACCACAGGTGAGGAGTAAGTACTTTGGCTATGCTTGATAATTCATGCACAATAGAAGAATATGATATGAAATATGCTACAAATACTTGATAATAAATAAGAATAACAAGCCACTTTGAGGGGAAAACCTCCAAATATCTCTAATGAGAACACACTTCACAACTTGATGATGAAACAATACTCACAACCTCCTATATATACCTATTTTTTCCTAGGATATTGCCTAGGCCGACTTAGACACACCTATATAAGTCTTGGGCCAACCTAAATAACTAAATAACAATATACTAATGATAATATGACTTAATAAAGAGTTAAGATCACCACAAGCCGGCTATTCATAACCCGATGTACACTAATATTAAGGGCATAACATTGATCATTTATTTAGTCATGGTAGTCATTTATTTAGTCATGGTAGTAATTCATTTTAGTCATTGTAGTCATTTATTTAGTCATTGTAGTCATTTATTTAGTCATTGTAATATTTATTTTAGTCATGATAGTCATTTATTTAGTCTTGGTATAACCATTTATTTGGTTTAGTCATTTACAAATCAAATCTAACTTAATTAGTCCTCACAAATTTATGCAAATAAATTTCAAGTATCATAGATATTCAAATGTTGAGAGAAGTATCATGAAATGACTTCAACAAATATGATTGATCAGACATAAGAGGAGCCACAACATAGTATTTATGAGTGGAGAAAAAACCACTCTAAAAATTTACTTCATTAATCCTCATTGGCAAATCAAAACCTCTTACATTCAATGTCTTAGTGATATCTGAGATTTACAAAAAACTTAGTGACAGCTGAGATTTACAAAAATATAATGAACTTTGTTAAAATTCCAAGTAGCATAGAGTAGGCATTCATATATTGTAATGCTAGTTTTCCACAACCTCTTCCTCTACCACGACCACTCCTACAAAACAACATAATGGAGAAAATGAAGAAATACACTAAAAATAAGAATAAAGTTGTAGTAGAAACTATAAAAAACCCAAAACACCTTAATTTATATTTCTAAAAAAATTGCCAAAAAATAGTAGAAATTTCCCATAAACCCTAATTTTTCCAATTGAATCATAGTCAACAATTTTTTCCCAAGTTCATTGCAATTGTAACCTGAGTTTATCACAATTTTTACAGTCAAAACCTTTGACCCCGACATTAACAAAAAAATTCTGAATATCTAATCAAAAGACTTTTTCCTAGGCAATTTGCAATTTTTTTTTATTTCTCATGAATTTTTTGAAAAGTTTTGTAACTACTATACCATGTAGTTCAAAGTAGAAAAATCATGTTCCAATCATGCCTACAAAGTTGACAACTTGTAGGAGAATGAAGATGGCTTGTAGTGTATTTCATTCATCACTGAATATTCTAAAAAAAATGAAATTAACCAAACATATGGTTGTGCATTGACAACTTTTAGCAGAAATTTGAAGGAGCTATTTCAAATTGCAAAGCCCTCGCTAGAAAATAGTTGCAGAAATCAATTTAAAAACTTGGTTGCATAAACATGAATATTATGAAATTTTGAAGATTTTTTTTTCTCAAATGCAGTCAAGCTCAATTTTGAAGGCCCTTCTCTAAAAACATATCATTTAAGGAAAAAATTATCCATTTCTAGTGTGACTTGGTACACTCCTTCTTAGGGGAGTGGCTTGTGAACTATTCCTAGAAGTCCATTCTAAGACATCTAACTTCGAGAATGGTACAACCAAGTAAGATGCTCATGAAGAGAAAATCAACATTCTTTTCATTCATTTCATGCACCTTGGCCTTCAATGCACATGAGTGTATGGGCCTCGAGTGCCAATCCCGAGCATTACACACCAAGAACACCCAATGACCCTCGAGTCCCATCCAACCCAATGTGTATGGCACCTTAGCATCAAATCTGAGTTGGTCTTCAATCCCTTTCACTGCATGTGTGCCCAAAATATTTTGGGTTACACAACAATCCATTGCAAACTCGACCTCAACTAAAACCTCGGCTAAATTTTCTAAAACCTCCATTACAACCTAGAAATTTATCATGAAAAACAATAAATAAAATATTAGCATTTGATCTCCATTGCAAAAATAAGAATTTATACCAGACCATTTGGAGAAGGCAAGAGAGAGCCCTGGGTGGAGACCTGCGTGGTTCTGTTGGTGCACCATGAAAAAAAGGAGCACCAAATCCATTCGTTCGCACACCAAAATGGATCACCCAAGTCGTGGGCATTCAAAATTTAGTTGTCCAAGCCACCCAACTGCTAGATGAGGGCTCTCGAGTCCCTTGCTAGGTCCCAACAGAGTTGGGAGTGACTACCAATGCCGATCCCTATTATGAGTTATAGCTTGTAAATAAGTTAGGTTTTAGAATATATTTATTAAAATGAAAATGATGAAAATTATCCATCGATATTTTCCACCCACATTTTCCATTTAGATTTTCCTTATTTGCCTTCTAAAATAGAATTTCAAAATGGAATCAAATTGAATAAAATTACAATATATATTCTCTCATTTTTCATAATAAATATTATTAAATATATTATAATATTATATTATTATATAATATAATATTATAATATAATAATATAATAATAACATAATATTATAATATTAATAATAACATAATATTATAATATATTAAAATATAATATAATATAATATTATAATATAATATTATAATATTATATAATATAATATAATATAATATAATATAATATAATATAATATAATATTATATTATAATATTATATTTATTTATATTATATTATATTATAATTATAATTATATATTATATAATATATAATATATATAATAATAATATAATACTATATAATAATATAATACTATATAATGTTATAATATTATATAATTATATAATATTATATTATATAATATAAATATTATATTATACTATTATATAATATAATATATAAATAATATATATTATATTATATTATATTATATACATTATATTATATTATATCAGATAATATATATATATTATAATATATTATTATTATATTATATTATAAGACAACCCACTCTCTCAATTCGCTTTAATATCATATTGTGTGACTAGTTATTTAGTCATTTATAGTTGTGTTATAAAAAATGAGTAGAATTTAGTCATCTTTAGTTTTTGTGGCTAAATTTTTTAGTCATGTAGTCATTTATTTGCCAAATTCTACTAGTGTCATATCTAATAAAGTCTTGATGACTCATGAACTTATTAGACTTCTGCATCTTCTCAGAATCAAGGGTTGATCCCTCTCATTCTTCTATCCTCTTTCACACTAACATGATATCATGGCATTCACCAAAATAGCAATACATCCATCTTGCATCCACAAACTATCATCATCCTGCATAATCATGGCATCTCATCATCATCCATACACTACATCATCATTTAAGTGTTTAGCATAATATAGATTTTTTATTCTAAGCATCTTAAAACCATCTCATTTGCATCATCATAATAATATAGATATGTTAGTCTAACCTTCTCATTTCATCATCTTGAACCTATTTTCACGAGCTTGACCTAAAAGTAAAAAATTTCACTCGACCTCTTGAGGGGGCAGTGTAACAACATAATTCCCTCTGCTAGGGCAATAGTGGGGGATCCGAAAACATTAGATTTTTTTTGAATTTTGATCTTGGTAGTGTTAATCTTTGAACCAATGTATGACTAACATTATGCATCTAATTCTGATTAATTATCATCATTTCTACAATTAGTCAAGTAATTAAGTTTATTAGATTAATTCACTTCCTGCTCACTAATGTTCACCATATTTAATTAAATAAATAAAATTATTTAATTAAAACCCTAAAGTCAGGTCTCATTTGATTAAATAAATTAAATTAATCAAATCAAATGTCATAATCCCCTAACCCACTTGAGTTGATTAAATTCTTATTTAATTAACTCTAATCACTCCCTAATCCTTATTACCCATTTCTCTAGCTTTTGAATCAACCTCTATCAACTAAACCCTTGATC
Organism: Sequoia sempervirens; assembly: GCA_007258455.2. Lineage (NCBI taxonomy): Eukaryota > Viridiplantae > Streptophyta > Pinopsida > Cupressales > Cupressaceae > Sequoia > Sequoia sempervirens. The sequence goes on from VDFB02322870.1 coordinate 52,205, forward strand.
AACTAACCAACTTGCACATGAAAATCATTTCTTCTAATTAACTAAATAGCCTATTTTCCTCAAAAAGTCATATTCTTAGAGAATATTCTTGCAATAACTCCACTTATTTGATTTTCTTGACCAAATAATAATGTCTCTTATAAGGTATTTAATAGCCACCTTTCTCTTACACAAGGCCTTAAATGGCCTCTTACATGCCATCTTGTCCCTCTTACATCTCAACCACATTCCTTAAATAGCCTCTTACACCCCTCTTACACAAGCCACCTAAGCATTCACTCCTCTTACACATCCCTTTTCCCAAGATGTGCTCACACATGTGTGAGCACAAATCTCCATGGATTTTATTAGCCTTGTGACAAGTGTCACAATTCTATTGAATGTAATGCCCCCACCATTAGACCCTAGAGGACAACACACTAAGACATAAAAATGGAACAATTTTTTTTATTTTGAAGTGCTTTAAACACACTGTTGTAAATGAAACACTTAACATTAATCTAATCTAAGTCCTCTAAGGTCTGTGACTACACTGCATAGTTTCCCATTATCTAAATTAGCGAAATCTATAAATCATTACATTAAAAAATTATAACATCAATATACAATTACATCTGATAATCTCATTTAATCATGTAATTGTTATGCTACATCCATAAAATTAACTCAAGAGATCATTTGAATCAAATCATTTAACTATACTTACAATAACATTTGTTACATAGTTCATTATATTAGACGATCAACATCAATTTACATCACTACATTTGTACATCTCAATATCAATATCTCCTCGTATACGTGTGAGGAGTGTACATCAAATATGATACATGAGCACCAAATTATGATACAATACAAGAGTGATGATCCACATAAGTTGGTACAATGTAGAGGTCTTTAATCACAATCACAAACATGAAGAGGGAACCCAATGGAGAACAATGCATTTTCCACCCAACCATGTGGAACCCAAAGGTTCACCCCCATGCTAGGAGATAGCAAAGGGTCCCACCATCACAATCAAACAAAAGGAAATAAACAACACAAGGCTAACATGACAACCATGAACAAGTAAAGTACAACAAAAACCAATAGTAACATCACTTCTAGAGGCACACCACATCATAGAGAGACAAGAATCAAGAGGATACTAATTTTTCATAAGAAGAGTGCCATCGCATAATTTGCTATGGGTTACCTTGGCATAACCTTCCTAGGCTACTAAACCCCGATCTTGGGTTTCCTTGGCTATCTCTACTGGCCGCCGGACCCCATTACAAACTATGCGAGATCAACATAGACTAGGTAGTTAACCTTGCCATTCTAGGCCTTCTCAATTCATCTCAAGCCTATACGAGCACTTGAGCCATGAGCGAGGCATTAACTTATCTTGATTAGTGTTATTACTACCCAACCCCCTAATTTATTTTAGGTTATCACTTAATTAAAAAACTCCCACATGCGTTACCCAAGTGCCTTTTGGGTGTCATCCCCCACTGAGGGCCACTTCCCTACTGACGATAAATAAATCCAATAAAATCAAATAGAAAATCCACTTGCTCAAATTAAAAACTCATTTACATTACAACATGCCAAAAACGTGGTGAGGCATTACCCTTCCCACTCTCAAGATACAACCATATTAGCGAATACACTGTGCAAGGATAATGACTAATATGTACACATTCAATAGAAAACCATTCATTAACAAGGTTTATGAAAATTCCAACAAGAAGAGAATTTCCCTCTCCTAGCCTCTGGAAGACTAACAACACAATTGCACAATGACTTTAATTTTACCAATAGCTAAATCACCCCAGAGTGAAACTCCCAAATATCATATCCAATCAATAAAATCACAATATGTTCTTGCAAGGTATGTTTCAAGTCATCTAATAAGAGAAATCAACTATCATAAAAGAAACACTAGCTTTCTATTCAATCAAGCTTATGCTTATTCAAAAGGGTTAAGTGGATATTCTTCATGGAATTTTTATTTGTTTAATAAATTATTCACTACTAAGATCACTTATTTAAACTAAACTATCTCAGCCAATATTATCTAAAAGAATGTAAAATCATCTATTTGTATGTGAGTATATATGTATGTATATATATATACATACATATATATATATATAAATTTACATGCATATGAATTTATAAATCTATATTAAATAAAAAATGATTATTTTATTTGCCATAGCCTATGGTAATCAATCGCATGTAAATTTTTTTGCATACAAGATGCAAATTGGAATAAATAAAATACAGACACATATAAAGATATAGGTGGATGAATTACTGTTATGAGCATATTGTATGTCGTTAATCACTTTGGCTGATTTATATATAATTTCATTAGCCGATTCTCATACGCTTTTTACATTGGCTGATTTCTTATGGTTTCTTCATCACTAATTTTGATATGGCTTATCATTCAGTGAAGGGATTAAAGTGTGAAATCCTCTAGCACAAGAAATACTACCGATAACTATAACAAAGAAAGCATGTTACTAAATATTTAAATTGGAGTTTTCTCTTACTCTAAACACATCCTAACTAGTCTTTACCAAGACTAAAATGAGAAATTTTGGCGAACATCTTCCACAAGAGATCAATGATCAAGAAATAAGAGCATATCAACTGAGTCAACAACTAGTTGTTTGACACCATGAAGTGAAAACTTAGTTTCATTGAGGTAAGTGATATGTGTAATGCCTGAGGTAAGGATGGGCCATGATTTCTATTAAGTATAAATGGCTACAAGTAACCAACAGGAAAATGAAACAAAATATCAAGATTGCATAAAAATGAAATTATAGCATGAGGAATTTCTATCGCCACCAACACTGATATGGAGGAAATAGGGTATCTTTTTCTACATATGAATTCACTTCATCTAATTTATAAGGGGTGATGAGAACACAAGATTACATAGCTCTGCAAGAGAATCAACATCTTTACATCACTGATGAAATGTGCCATTTATATATGAGGAGGCATCGATATAAATAGATTACACATTTGAATTGGTTGTAGACAGATGAATTGGTACACATTGACAAAAAACGAACCTTCAATCAAATACTTAAGGAAACATGATATCTTTATGGCTATTAAAGTTTAAATAATTACATACTTTATAGGGCATTCATCTATTTGATAAACAAGAGAACACATGGTTATACCCAAATGCAATAAAGGAGTTCGACTAAATTATTTTGAAGATGTAACTCCTAAATTCATTTGAATCATTAATAATTAAATCAAGAATCATTTATTTCCAACAACTTAATTTCAACATCCATTTTCCAAAAAAAATTTAAAATTGGAAGATAGAGGAACCTAAGGAACCTAGATTCTCTTGCTAGCCCGAGGAATCTTTGTTACACAACTATCCACCTTCAGCCACTTCTAGCCTACAACTAAGCTCACTTCCAATATCTCTACCTACACTGAAAATTCCCAACTCCAAAACCTCCAAAATTAAGAATTATCCCTTTAGAACTAGAAACAAATTCCAAGAACCAAAACTAGAAACTCCCATACAACTAAATGCAATTAGTTTTTCCTTGGAAAATAACCCAATTTCCCCTCTTCAGTTAACTCCAGTACTTTATTTATTATCCTCCACTATTCGTAACTGCATTCTCTCCTAATTTAATTAATAAATTTTTCTTTTATTCTTCCCCACTAAGCACAATTTATCCAACTTGTTTTAACCACCACACAACAATAAATTTATTAGTTAAATATCTTTATTTAAATTACACACTGAAACTTCACTTGTAATTATTTATTTATAAATTTAATCCTTCCTTTAATTTATTTATCTAGTATCAAAATTATATATATATATAAATATTTCATTAACATTTCAATTTATTAAAATAAAATAATTACTCTAATAATATTTATTTAATTTATTCTTCAATTATAGCAAGTCTCCATTAAATTATTCTAAAACCTTTAAATCCAATGATCTCTATTTTACGAATAATCAAACAAAGGCATAATCACAAACATTACTCCAAGAAACATACTCTCAAGCCAAATCAAACTATTTAGTGAAACAAAACAAAATGACAACCATAATGACAACATGACTTGAACTGACCTTACAGATGGAATGTGACATCAGACACTCATCCTCGATGAGGACGCTGATGCAATGTGGGGGACCTGATGCTACTGCTGAATCAACAATCTCCATTGGGATTTAGGCACACTCAAACCCGACAATCCAGGTGGAGTCAATGCCTAGTACCTACAACCTGTATTAAATCACATGGTTGAACATGTGCATAGAGAAAACAATCAAACACACCATCAAGGAAAAGTCACAGCGTTGTAGGGCACTTGCAAGTGAGTGATGTGACCCTGTTCCCCTTCACCAATACATCGACACACAATAAACCGATCTAAAATCATGATAAATCATACATCCAATAAATACATAGTACTCATATCAATGATAACTCACATTACAATTAAATTGATCTACTAAATATGATATAGGCATAAAACATCAGATATTACAATGTCATCATAACTGAGCATCCAGTATCATAATGTTGAACTATCATCAAACAAGTGTCAAAATATCTTTAAGTACAATCCATGTAACTATCCAAAACCAAAAAGACAAACTGAGGGGTACTACATCTTCCCCCCTAGGACCAGGCTTATTCTTGGAAGCCTACAAACAGATATGGGTAACACTCACACATCTGGAATACATCCTCCCAAGAGATAGAACAATGGACACTAGGATCCCACTGGACCTACACTTGGACCAAAACTTGCTCCCCGTGGGTCAACTCCCGATGTTGTAGGATGGGTACAGTTTATAAAGAATGTTGTCTGTCCTCTACCAGAAGTCTTTGCAACTGAACCCTGGTGCTCAGCTTGGCAGTTATCCACTGCCGTAAACACCTTGTGCAATCTGCTGGTATGGTCAGCTTCGATGCCACCGGTCTCTAACTAAATCCAGATATACCCCTCTGAGGACACTGTCTAGAAATGTGACCCTATTGACCACAAGCAAAACATCATATACCTCTACTAAATCCTCTATCACCTGGAGATGCACTAGATTACGAAAAACTACCTCCACTAGCTACAAGTTGAGAAATCTATGCTGGTTGATCAAAATGATCACGTTTGTTTTTCTTCCAACTTCGATCCCTCTTTTTATGAAACCAACTGCCACCATGTTGAGGCTAAGAATTCTTATGTTTTGACTGAGAGTGTTGTTGTTGCTCATCCTGAGTGGGTGCTTGATGGCCCTTGGAGGAACCCGCAACTTGAGATTGATCACCTTGAGATCTGACACCAACTAGAGGTGCACTACTAATCTGTACACCTATCTTCCCACCTAAATCCATAGCCAAATTCTCCTCAACTATCTAAGCTTTCTCCACAACTACCTCCATAGTTTTCAGCTCAAAAACCTAAACACAACTAATGTGGGAATTCAATCCCCTGATAAAGTGTTGTACTAATATACCCTCATCCTTTCCAATGCCAACATACTATTTGAGCTCATAGAATCTCCGCTCATACTATTCAATTGACATCGTCGTCTGTATCAGCTCATGGAACTCATCTGCGTGATGCTGTCACTAATGGTTGAACAAGAACCAAGCTTTGAATATCTCTAAGAACATCTCCCATGAAACTGAATCTATATCTAGATGGAGCTTCTACTCCTCAAGACACCACCACATGGAAGAAAAACCTCAGAGATGCATAATAGCACACTTGGCCTTGGTATTGCTACCATATGGATGCATAGTGAAACACCTGTTCAGATCAATTGACCAAGTCTCCACCTCTAATCCACTATCAATCCCATAAAATTTTGGAGGACATGCTCGAAGAAGGTCCCTCATATGACCTGCTAATATGGCATCCTACTCAACTGCTAACTCTCTCCTCCAGGGAGACATCTCTCTCCCGAATCATTAACTGCTCACCCTCCTACCTCAGACCAAGATGGGCAAGAACCTCCTCCAAAAAGTAATGCAACTATGCGCCCTCCAATCCTAGCTGATCCAGATTTTTTCCTCCACCTCCCTAATTGTTCTGTGAACCTTGTTGTTCCTCATGATCTAACCCATGGAAACTCTAGGGAGGGGAGTCCTAGCAATTGACCCCATGACCACCACCACGACCTCTACCATTCCCTTGACCTCTACCCTAACCTCTAGGCATAATCCTACATAGACACCACCATGGACAAGTTCAGGGTGTTAGATGAGGTCAATAAGGGAAACATAAACTTCACAATCTATAAAACTAATACAACTTAATGGGATCTTGTATATACTTAGAGCACCTATTGTTTGAACCTGGGATTTGATACCATGTGTAACACCCCCACCATGAGACCCTAGAGGACAAAAAACTAACACCTGAAAGCAGAACAATTTTACTTTTTAAGTGCTTTAAACACACTATTGTAAATGAAACGCTTAACATTAATCTAATCTATGTCCTCTAAGGTTCATGACTACGCTACATAGTTTCCCATTATCTAAATTACCAAAAACTATAAATCATTACATTAACAAACTATAACATCAATATACAATTACATCTAATCATTTAATCATTATGCTACATCCATAACATTTACTCAAGAGATAATTTGAATCAAATCATTTAACTATACTTAAAATAACATCTATTACATAGTTCATTACATTATAGGATCAACATTAGTTTACATCACTACATTTGTACATCTCAATATCAATATCTCCTCATATACATGTGAGGAGTGTACATCAAATATGATACATGAACACCAAATTATGATACAATACAAGACTGATGATCCAGATAAGCTGGCACAATGCAGAGGTCTTCAATCACAATCACGAACATGAAGAGGGAACCTAATGGAGAACAATGCACTTTCCACCCAACCATGTGGAACCCAAAGGTCCACCCCCTGTGCTAGGAGATAGAAAAGGGTCCCACCATCACAATCAAACAAAAGGCAATAGACAACAAAAGGCTAACATGAAAACCATGAAAAGGTAAAGTACAACAACAACCAATAGTAACATCACTTCCAGAGGCACACCACATCATAGAGAGACAAGAATCAAGAGGATACTAAGTTTCCGTAGGAGGAGTGTCATTGCATAATTTTCTATGGGTTACCCTAGTGTAACCTTCCTAGGCTACCAGACCCCCATCCTGAGTTACCCTAGCTACCTCTACCGACCACAGGAACCCCATAAAAACTATGAGTGATCAACATACCTTCCAGTCAGACCAGGTAGTTGACCTTACCATTCTAGGCCTTCTCCACTCATCTCAAGCCTATACGAGCACTTGATCCATGAGAAAGGCATTAACTTATCTTGATTAGTGTTATTACTACCCAACTCCCTAGTTTATTTTAGGTTATCACTTAATTACAAAACTCCCACATGGGTTACTGAAGCGTATCTTTGGGTGTCAGCCCCCATTGAGAGCCACTCCCCTATTGACGACAAAGAAATGCAATAAAATCAAATAGAAAAGCCACTTGCTCAAATTCAAAACTCATTTACATTACAACAAGGCAAACACATGGCGAGACATTACCCTTCCTACTCTCAAGATACCACCATATTATCAAATACTTTGTGCAAGGTTGACGACTAATATGTACACATTCAATAGAAAACTATCCATTAACAAGGTTTATCAAGATTCCAATAAGAAGATAATTTCCCTCTCCTAGCCTCTGGAAAACTAACAACACAATTGCACAATGACTCTAATTTTACCAATAGCTAAATCACCCCAGAGTCAAACTCCCAAATACCATATCGAATCAATCAAATCACAATATATTCTTGCAAGTTATGTTTAAAGTTATCTAATAAGAGAAATCAACTATCATAAAAGAAACACTAGCTTTCTATGCAATCAAGCTTATGTTTATTCAAAAGGGTTAAGTGGATATTCTTCATGGAATTTTTATTTGTTTAATAAATTATTCACTACTAAGATCACTTATTTAAACTAAACTATCTCAACCAAAATTATCTAAAAGAATGTATAAGATTCATCTATTTGTATGTGAGTATATGTATATATATATATGACTTTACATGCATGGGTATGTGTAGGATCATCATGGGAAAAATAGGCCCTTAAGTGGCAAAAAAATTAGAAAAACATAGTTAGGCAAATTGACGTAAAAATTTGAATAAGTTATCTATATTATTTCAAAAATATGTAAGAATAGAATCTATAGAAAATTGAATGTAGTTTCCAAACTACTAGGTTTTAAAAATAAAAAATCTATTTGGTGAAAATTTGAAATTTCAATGCAATAGTACTTAAATTTCGGGGAAAAAATAAAGTAAGTATTTAATCGACCACCCTAACCACAATAAAATGATAATATTTTTTTATAAGATTTTAGATATAAGTATAGGACTCATGTCCCAATGTAATGCATATTGTTTTGTAATTTTTTTCCAAATAAATAATTAATTATGAATTTTTTATTACAAATTTTAAAAAATATAAAACCTCGTATGTCTGACCACCTTAACTTGGTCAAAACTTGATGAAATTCAACTCTTTTTTTCAATCCTATAGTATGTGGAGCATAGAATGTGACACACGTTTTAGATTAAAAAAAATTGATACCATTTGAAAGCTATAGATGTTTTTCAATCAACATATCAATTAGGACTTAAGTTGTAATTCAAATAAAAAATAAATAATAATTATTTATTAAATTCAAAGTAAAGCAGAATTTATATTGGTGGAAAGCTGAGAATCTACTTTAAAAACCCTTTTCGTTTCATCAATTTTGGGTTAAAAAAAGTCATCAGCCACATGGGCCATCATATCAGTTACATATCACCACTTTTTGGCCTATCATGATCCTGCACATACCCACATATGAATATAAATTTATATTAAATACAAAATGATTATTTTATTGGCCATAGCTTGTTGTAATCAACTGCCTATATATTTTTTTACATACAAGATGCAAATTGGAATCAAACAAATACACACACACATATAGGCGGATGAATTAAATACAAATATGAATCACAAATGGATAACATTTATTGATCTATTAGTCAGAATATGAGTTCTCTAACTCAGCCGACACCTATTGGTATTCACACGCGCCTTAAGTTTAAGTTCGAGCTACTTCATATTCAACACTTCAGGATAAACCCAAGGACAACCACATGTTGGGTAACTAAAATACATCCCAAGAAAAATGAAAATATGAATACAATATATGTAATTATACCTATTAACACAAGCTTCATTTCATCGAATCTACAAAATGTGCAATGAAGAGGCCATAGTTTTTTATACATTTTTAACATGCAGCTAGATAAACATATAAATAAGCATACATATATATATGTATGTGATTGTTTACAACCCGCGCATGGTGATTTCTTCATTGATCAACAAGGATGCAAATGTTTCTAGTGGCAGATAAGCTACAAAAACTGTGATTATCTTTATGTGACTACTTTTATGAGCATAATGTATGTTGTTAATCAATTTGGCTGATTTCTATATAATTTGTAGCTGATTCTCATACACTTTTTACATTGGCTGATTTCTTATGGTTTCTTCATCACTAATTTCGATATGGATTATCTTTTAGTGAAGGGATTAAAGTGTGAAATCCTCTGGCGCAAGAAATACTGCCAATAACTATAACAAAGAAAGCATGTTACTAAATATTTAAATTGAATTTTTTTCTTACTCTAAACACATCCTAACTAGTCTTTACCAAGACTAAAATGACAAATTTTGGCCAACGTTTTCTACAAAAGATCAATGATCAAGAAATAAGAGCATATTGACTAAGTCAACAACCTGTTACTTGACACCATGAAGCGACAACTTAGATAGTTTCATTGAGGTAAGTGATATGTGTAATGCCTGAGGTAAGCATGGGCCATGATTTCTATGAAGTATAAATGGTTACAAGTAACCTACAGTAAAAATAAATAAATATCAAGACTACATAAAAATGAATTTATAGCATGATGCATTTGTATCGCCACCAACAACGATATGGA